>JAGDQP010014765.1:0-44355 GCA_022664845.1 Lepisma saccharinum | reverse complement strand
TAAGAATTGAATGCCCAGTAGGTAGTTATTTTCAGATTGTAATTTAATCCTGTTGTAAAGATATACTAACTGTTTTCACCAATGTAAGATCATCAGTACTAAATTATCGTTTCCTCAAAGAATTGCTTTAAACACCTAATATTATTTGATCAATGTCAGCGTCATCTGTGAAATTTCCAAATTTACACCTTCTAGCTAACATCTACTTTATTGCCCGCAAGAAATGTAAAATTAACGGGAGAAATTTAACATTTTGGACGTTTGTAAGTGTTGTAATGCAAAGTATAGCATTACTTTAGCTTACGTTGAGCATGATTTCTCCGAACGAAGTAAGCCACAGGTTCATGCATCAGAATTATAGTAATGTTCCATATAACCATTGAGATATATGCGCGAACAAAATTCCGAACGAAATAAATCACAGGTTCATTTAAAAATCGGAGTCATGGTAATGCTACGTCATAGTGATATGTTTATTTCCATATCGCCATTGATATTGTGCTACAAAAATCACGGACAGTATGTCGAGTGAGCGATGGTGAACGGAGACTGGTTAGAAAAGGCAGGTTAGATGTGTCTTGTTATACGCAATGCACATCACTTTTAACAGTCATCACCTATGGCTACTCCGTTTATGGTTCCAAATGGAACGCCCGATGCATACTAAATAGACACCTAATGTCTGCCTTACATACAAGTTTGCGTGAGATTTGGGTGAATAGCCAATTGAAACAGGTGTCACACCTTACAATAAATCACGCGTTTCAATTGGTTACTCACCCAAATCGCAAGCAAGTTTGCATGTAAGGCAGCCCTAAGACTGAAAGAACGAAAGGTCCTAGACACTATTTAGCTTCTTGCTCTTTGAGGTAAACACATGCAGTGCGTTTTAAGCGCCATGTACATCGCGTTTAATAAAGATATCCAACCTGACTTTAACCTTCTCCACTAGTTCGAGATCCGTATTTTTGTGGTAAATACTGATAAGTGCTGTTCATAACACGAAGTGTCGCCATAAGTATTCCACCGCACCACCATGCTTATTAGGGCTATGCGTTACTCAACTCTATTGTGTATTTTACCAAACGATAGTGAAATAGCTTTTCATAACACTTTGAGCGCTGGTTGACGATATGTAAAGGTGCATGTGATAATTATTTGCAAGGGAATGAAAGGAATAGAGCGTACCTATGACTGAATTGGTAGCAGAAACTGCGAGCTATGAAGTGAAGTTTATCCATCTTTTTATGTTAAGAAGCATTTTCGACCTGAGCTGATGGTGGTTGAGATCCCAACAATATATCTACAAACTAGTCAATCTACACTATGGGATATGGTACAGTTTATGGTAGCCAATTGTTGCTATGGTATGGAAAATCAATATGCTCCCTTGTACATAGCTAGCCCTATAATGCTTTCCTACACCCGTAAGTGCATCTCGTAAATTTTAGTCTAGAATTAGGATACATATCACTTTAGATCAGCCATATGCCACATTTTCATAATTTAAAAAAATATGTACTTGATGTGATCAACTCATACGAATGGTACCATGCGGAGGAATACTAATGTCCTCATTGCGTGTTCTGGATTCTACGTATTTCGAAACACAATTCACGGGTATCACGGGAGCTAATTTAAGACGTTTGGTAATATAACGTGCGTGACAACTTCTTTTGTGAAACGGTACCTCCTTCTGAATTCTATTTCATTCCACTAATCAAACAGGTCCAGAAAATTCCTAGGCGATAATTATAATTTTCCTCATACAATTCCATCCAACGATATCGGTTTAATGCCCAATCATCCATTTTTCTGTTATATTTGATAACTCAAGACTGCCATCAGCCTTCCTTGGCCAAGTCGTAAAAAAATACTGCTTTCCTTTACTCAGGTAAGTCTTGGAATCTTCTATGAAACAAGCACTCACAAGCAGTGTCTTGAGATATGTCTATGAAATTGAAATCATTAACCAAGGAAGTCGGGAAAAACGCTACTTGTCTTGGCCAAGTTATTCCTCGAAGGTTGAGCTCGAAGGTAACCACTATGAAACGAATTTTAACTTAAGTCGAGCCAATTTACTCAAGCATTTGCTCAAAAAATGTCTAAGAAAACGGGCCTAAGAGAAGGAAATTGCCACTTTCCTTCATCTGTTAAGTTTTTCAAGCAGAAGACTAAGATATGAAAAAGAGGAGTTTGCATATTGCATTCTATGTTACACTATCTACGAGGAGCTATCAAGAAGTTTGGAGACTAACAAGTAAGTATAAGTTAAATTCGGCAACCGTCTCCTTAAACTAGTCCCTTGGTGCCGTGTTACGCCGCTCGTAGTGTATTTCTCACTGTTGCAAAACTCCCTGTAAGTCCGTTTTCAGAGGCTTGATAGGTATCTTCTGCGATTCGAGTTGAATTCCTGTCGACGGTGTCGGAATGTAGACCCTTCAGCTTGAGTTTCATCTTCGCTAAGTGGAAATGGTCGCAAGGGATCAAATGAGGCTAGTAGAGAAATGGGAAGAGGCTATCACGTTGTTGTGGCCACACGTTTCGAACGTTGTGTGGGTGGGTGCATTGTTGTGATGTTCAAAACAGACGTGAGAACGTTCCATGTGATACATTGACGAGGTTGGCAATATCTTACATGGTTTTCTGACGATCACACGAACATCTCCTAATTTCATTAACATTTTCAGGGTTTGTACTCGTGGAAGGTCGCCCTGATCTTTCGCGAGATCTTCGAATGCAAGGTCACCAATTTAGCTACTTTGTAGCTAAAACTAGCTATTTTTAATATTCATTTAGCTACCAAAGATTTGGCATAAGGATTTGGCTGCCTTTTGTGTATACTCTAGCGACAAACATGCCCAATTCTAAAGGCCGCTTTAGACGGTACGATTTCTCGTACGATCTCTCGTATGAAGGAATGTATACAATCTATAGTACGAGATTTTTCGTGCGATAAATCATACAATATTGTATAGTGTTTTACACGGTACAATTTTGGATACGAGGGGATAATGATGAAACTGCTGGAGTTTATAGTTGTGACACCTCAGTCTTTTAGGGTAATTATGCCACAGATATCTGTGAAAGTATAGCCCATTTAAAAAATAGAAAATAATTAAAATATTGATAACAATTAATCTTGACGCAGCAGAAATTCAGTTAATTGTAATATCACATTCTTCTACCAAGAGAATCTAACTTCTACTAGGTTTCAGTGGTAACGAAAGTGTCGTAGTTTTACTTCTGTACTTCGATAAAGATATTTCAATGCGAACACAAAAAAAACGTTGAAAATTTTGCTGTCTTCGGTGATATGTGTTTTGTTTTTACAAGATTCCTGAGTTAACAAGATATGTGACATTACACAGCACTTCAAAAGTATATAAATCGCGATATATTAACTCGTATTTATACATATGGGGGCAATTAGTAACACTGCGGTTTAACTACTTCTATCACAGAGCACTGGAAACGCCTCAAAATGCTACGTTTTACGTTCTATAAGCATGAAATACTTGCAAAATACAAAAATGAAGAGTAATGTAGATTTTATATCATTTATAGCATCATTTCACACAAGGTATATAGGTGTGAATAGGGTGGGTCAGCTGTCTTAACCCTTGAATAAAAATTAGTTCGTTCGATTAATTACCTAGCTAATGCATTGACTTGCACAGCCCTGGGTTGACGTCGACACTCTACTTACATTATGTCTACTTCTGTAATTACTGTTCAATGTATTTCATTATTTCGGATGCACAGAGCGTATATGTTTATCAAAATAATTGGGGAGGAATATGATTGCAAAGATACCGGTATCCTCTACATTACTTCCCTTTATACTTATCATGACTGCAGCAAATTCGGTACTCTACGCACAAGACAATGAATATCACGTTAACTGCATTGCTCAATATATACGAAAAGCAGTAGCTATTAGATCACATCAGAACTTTGTCTTTATATTTTTAAACATATTTCCCACGTATTTAGTACCTTTTATGGTTATAAGAATGCAAAACCTAGCATTTTGAGGTATTGCCAGTCATCTATAGCAGAAGTAGCTGTACTGCAGTATCACCGACCTCTTTACACTTCCCTTAAAAACGTTGTTTTATATCTTTATACCTGTAATAGTTTTTTATGCCATTATGTATGTTAATTTCTGCATCAAGTAATAACATTAATATGTTCTCTTTGTGTCGTAATCAATAACCAAGCAGCCAAATAGGAAAGCATGCTATATTGCCAGTAGGGGCGCTGTCATAGATTGTACGAAAAATCCGCTGAAAAATAGGACCATTTCTATTTAGAGAACACATCGGAGATAGCATGAAAAATCGTACGATCTGCACTTTACACGATCAAAGAATGTAACCGATGGGATTGCATACGAGGGATCGTACGAGAAATTGGATCGTCTAAAGTGGCCTTAAGCTAGGTAAAGGAGGGTTTTAGCTACTTTTGGATTGCTGGTTAGCTATTTTCAAGTGATTTTTGTTGGCAACACTATTCGAATGACATTCTGCCACTCGTGAAGGATGATGCATGCCACTCAAGACACAACGCACCGCGCTTTATTGTCATAGACGTGTGGTTTTGGAAGGTCTCCATTCCCGATTTAGGGTCAGTTCTACAATTGACCGCTAAACTTCTAGTCAGCGCTAAGTTTGAGGCCAACTCTAATTTTGTGTTTTCTCATTGGCCAAAATCAGACTTTGACTCAACGCTGACTAGAAGTTTAGCGGTCGATTGTAGAACTGACCCTTACCCAGTTTTGCGCTTTTCATCCGTGATAATATCACTATTGCACACACACACACACACATACACATGAACAAGTTGAACAAACATACAGAAGGATGGAGACTTGACAGGAAAGGTAGAAGATAGTAGAAGGTAGTTCAGATCTGTTCAGTTTTGGAAACATATCCAATTGTTACTTGGTAGTTCGAGAAGCAACAATCAGAAAACTGGAACCACCACCAACGAAGACCGACCAGGAGCAAATCTACGAAGACATCAATTAGCCGCGTAAGTAAAGTCCTGACCAACAATTTTGTGTTGTCCATACGAACTCGCCAACATCATAGTTAAAGGATGGGCATTCCATCCAAGTTCCGTAAAGCAATAATTAATAAAATTTCACCTCTGTAACTATTTATACCTCTCGCTATCCAAGATTATTCATGCCTTTTAAGATAGGTCTATTATTCCTGGGTTCAACCCAAGCTCTCATTAGAGGACTTAATCTCTTAATTGTATCATTTTAACCAATGCCTCTAAAAACAATAGATACAGTAACATTGATTCAGAACTATTTACACAAAATAAAAAAAAAGCGGTTTCTTAAAATTGAGGGAAAAAAGTTCTTATCTGTGCACTGAGAAACAATTTTCTTAGAAATGAGATTTAATTAAAAATGAGAGCATTTCGCTTTGGAAATAACATCACTAATCTTGTTTAAAAGCTGGCATGTTCTTATTTTCCATTAAATGAGAATGCTGATATCTCATTTCTAAGAAATGAGAAATGTTTTCTCGGTGCACAGATAAGAACTTTTTGTTTTCCCCTCAATTTTAAGAAACCTTTTTTTACGATGTGGAGGACTTAGTTTCAGGAAATCTTAAAGCAAGAGGCGAATGCAAGGTTGGTACCGTCATAACCAATATCTACACCGATGAACATGTTGCCAGGTTAGACGAAAAACTCTTAATCACTTTATTTTGCTGTCAAGAAAATCTTCAACTAGCCTTTCTTGAAATCGCAAGAGCTCTCAGGAAAACACACACAGTAAGGACAAACATGTCAGAAGGATGAAAGGAAACAGAACCAGAGTTGCTGACTCTGTCTCTTGAGAGCCGCCAAACGCAAGTGATGAATATGTGTGACAAGTACATAATTTATGAACTCTTCGAGAGAAAGAGAGAGAGAGAGAGAACACAAACTCATAATGCTGCCATTGCTCACTTTGGTGTATAAACTAATTAAACTTGTTTAATGACGACACCACACTGCAGACAGAGACTGACACTGGAGTCTCCTCCCCTATACAAAGTGACTTTTGTGTCTGAGACGATGAAGAACACCCGTGTCATAATTGGGAAAGTGAGTTCTCCTTCTTATTGAAGTTATAAAACAAATTCCTTTGCCATAAGTAGTTCCCTACGAATGGAATTAATAGTAATGAGATAGGAAGATATATCGAGGGCTCCGTGCTAAAAGTGGCTAAGCGACAATTTGAATGAAATTGATATTCTGATGTCCGTATGATCATTGTTGTGTCCTGCATCAACTGGCAAAAGGTTATCAATGACAACAATGGTCTAACAGTGTTAAATGAATGAATTCCTTTTGGGAGTTCATGCAGGACAGAACAATGATTATGCTAACATCACGATCCCATTTCATACAAATTGTCACTTACCCCCTTTTGGCACAGAACCCTCGATATCACATTACCCAGGTGTTATTTGTAGAAGGGAAAGGACATGTTTTTTTTTTTTACTGTTTAAATGTATTGGATTTCACTACCCTCCTTGTTACTTCAGATTGCGATTAGCGTTTATCTCTAACAAGGGACCATGAAATCGACTAATTCTTTCTGGTGATTATGACAACTACCTAAACCTAATGGTTATTAATCTTTCATCTCGATTCCCGGCTAAAACGTCAATGTTACCAGCAAGGGACTAATAAATGAAACAGGAAAAGAGGCAGAAGGTAATAGTAATTATTATTATCTTTCTCCATTGGACACGAGAGAACGATTTTTTTTTAAACAATTCAGAATGTCGTCACTGGTTACAGCCTTTCCATGGGATCTTTACCATTGCTGTGACTTCAGAAGATTACTTGGTCTTGTGTGCACTAAACTGTAATTTGTCCACAGGCTTAGGGCCGTGAGTTTCGTACGAGCGATATCGAATGAAGTATCTCCAGACGCAATCGGAGAGCTTTGTTTTTGTTCGTGTTTTTCCGCTTACTAAATTGTCTTCTGCTTCCCCAGAACTGGCGTGATTTGTAAAGATCAAGTATGAAATAAACGCTACAACATTGTCACATCTACGCTCGTCAGTTTCAGCTCACTGTGACATACTGCGACTTCTTGTTCTAATGGACAGTTGTAATTAAAGTTACTAACATGGGGCCCATAGAAAGTAAAGTGTTTTTTTTAAATTTATTTATTTATTTCATTCTTTCTTATTGTGTGAGGTTTTGAACAATAATGCACACGTACAATTAAAAACATTTTTGCTCAAGTGGTCAATCCAAAGGCCTGCTTTAAAAAATCAAGCTATAGAAAATCAGAGAGCAAGCGAGACAGCCAGACAGGAATACGGATAGAGAAAATAGAGCCAGAAAAGAAAGAAAGAGACAAACAGAAAGAAAGAGAGATAGACAGAAAGAAAGGAAGAAAGAAAGAAAGAAAGAGGCAGACAAACATAAACAAATGGAGACAGGCATACAGACAGAGAGAAAGAAAGAAAAAGAAAGAAAAAAGAAAGGGAGAGACAGAGAGAATGAAAGAGACACAGACAGAGAGAGAAAAAAGAGAGAAAACAAACAAAGAAAGAATGAAAAAAGAAACAAAGAAAGAAAGAGACAGACAGAGAGAAATGAAGAGAGAGACAGACAGACAGATATAGGGAAAGAAAAAGAGAGACAAACAAACAGGGAGAAAGAAAGACAAACATAGAGAAAGAGAGACAGAAAGAAAAGAAAGGGAGAAAAAGACAGAGATAAAGAAAGAAACAGACAGACAGAGAGAAAGAAAGAAATGAATAAAAAAGAAAGAAAACATAGAAGCAGAAAGAAAGAGATAAGAGAGAAAGCAAGCAAGCAAGAAAAAATAAAGGAAGGAAGAAGGAAAGAGACAAACAGAGAGAATGTAAAAGACAGACCACCACCCCGAAGTTCAAATTTTTTGTAAAATTAGTGTAATTTTATCCATTTTACGTAATTCTCACACACAGAGAGACCTCGGATCCCTCCCCGAATGCACTGGACACCTTACATCCCGAAAGTAATGTCTAAATACGTGCCTGAACACAATTATTCATATCTCGATAAGAAACAAATTTTCTACAAATCGATGTTAATTATTAATGTTAGTAGATTATCTTGGAAACCTGCAATGTTACCCGCCAAAAATGAGAAAGAAAAAATATTTCTTTGATCCAGTTATAATTTTACTTGTTCCTCATCACATGTAAGTTATGCCCAAACCTTTACAATCAATAACTTTTTTTAAAAAAAATTTATCAAGTTGGCAACGAAAAAAACAAGAACATTGAATTATCCATTCAATTTATTTGAGACAGACGAAGCATTGAGATGAATCGTCGTATAAACCATTCTTCCAAGTGTTTTGTCTGCAAGTTTATATATATTTAAATAACCGTTTCAAAATTTAAAAAAAAATAAAAATATTCTGTACTGTGAATAGGCGAGAATCTAGTTTCTTTTTTGGTTTGAGGAAACCTAAAATGAACTTTCACAGCAAGACAATAGTAGTACAGTAGATTGCTCCTTCTTCTTTAAGCGTGAATAATGCTGGATCGAAGCCAATTCATTTCGGAAGTTATATTAAAACTTGGCCACAAAGGAATCCTTGAAATTAGAAACTTTAGCAATAAAAATATCCATTCTGCTGGCTATTCCCTTCGGATAACGAAAGAAACACTCATAAGAGATGTTAATAAAAGTGAATAGAGTCTCCAGCAGGCTGAATACTTTGACCTGGGTTCCTACGTATTTGGTGACGCCGCCGAACAACAAACATTTGAGATCTAAGTCATAATTTGTAATATATATCTGGTGTAGTAAAAAGTAATCCATTATTTTGCCAATAGATGGCTTCAGTGATCTGTATCTCGCGTTGTATAAGTCCGATCGGGTTCAACGAGATGGCGTTCAAACGATGAGATTGCGTACTACAAACATTGTTCAGATAGTTGTGATGAGTTGACTCAGTGTTGTGTGAGCGCGCGTCAAAATGGACACTAGCAAAGAGAAAATACGCTATATTTTACAGTTTTTCTTCGATAAAGGCGAAAACGCAAAGCCAGGCGGCTGCAAATGTGAATAGTGTTTATGGTCCTGATACTGTAACAGCCAATCACGCGCAATTTTGGTTTCGTCGATTCCGTTCCGGTAATTTTGACGTCAAAGATGTACCACGCACTGGAAGGCCACGTGTCGAACATGTCGATAAAATCATGGAAATTGTCGCGTCCGACCGTCATGTAAGCACTGTTTCGATTGCCCAAGAGCTAAACATTGCATAAAAAACCGTGTGGAACCATTTGCATAAGGCTGGATACACAAAGAAGCTTGATGTATGGGTGCCACACGAGTTAACGCAAAAAAAAACCCTCATGGACCGAATTTCCATTTGCAAATCGCTGCTGAATCGCAACAAAAGCGACCCATTTCTGAAGCGGTTGGTGACTGGTGATGAAAAGTGGATCACTTACGAAAACGTCACGCGAAAACGGTCATGGTCGAAGCGCGGTGCGCCGGCGCAAACGGTGCCCAAGCCAGGATTGACGGCCAGGAAGGTTTTGCTGTGTGTTTGGTGGGATTGGCAGGGAATTATCTACTATGAGCTGCTCCCTTACGGCCAAACCCTTAACTCGGAACTATACTGTCAACAATTGGACCGTCTGAAGGCAGCAATCGCCCAGAAGCGCCCAGCTTTGGCCAATAGGAGAGTCATTGTGTTCCACCAGGACAACGCCAAGCCACACACATCGATAGTGACTCGCCAGAAGCTCCGGGAGCTTGGTTGGGAGGTTCTTATGCATCCACCTTATAGTCCGGACCTGACACCGAGTGATTACCATCTGTTCCTGTCCATGGCGAACACGTTTGCTGGTGCAAAATTCGCGTCAAGAGAGGCCTGTGAACATCGACTGTCTCAATTTTTTTGCCAATAGGGACAAGGGCTTCTATGAGAGAGGCATCACGATATTACCTTCCAAATGGCAACACGTTATCGAACAAAACATATGTGACCTAAATCGGATCATTCTAATTATGGTAAGTCAAGCCTTCAATGAAAAGGAAAAGTATCAGTATCGCAACAATAACTTTTAAAGAAATCTTCAATAAAATAAACAGATAAGTTAATTACTCCGTTGATTGAATTGTTGTTAACGCCCTAAACGAGCTGATAATATTCTAGGGACGGGAGCTACAGCTCTTGGTAAAATGGGCACCGACAATTGATTTGAAATGAATTGAATTTCTTCATGACCTTTTAAGAAATGGCTCAGGTCAGGATGGTTAGGTAGAGGATGGGAAAGGTATCGTTCAAGACCATGCTTATGGTGCCATCCCGTCATTTGTCTGTTGAAAGTGAGGGAAACACTGGAAGAGCTAAGTCAAGATGGTCGGCGACAGGGTTCGACTGTGTACCTACTCACTGCCTATCCGAATTCCACGACGTTACCATCTGGACTACGGGGGCTGGGCCCACTCCGTTTAATGGACCCCTGGGGGAATTGAGCCCGTGACCAAGTGGACAGAAAGCCAGGACGCTTACCACTCGTCTATCCGCGAGGTCTTAATTACTCTGCTATAACAAGTAATATTAACTATAAGCAACATAAGTCATAAGTAACATAAGTTATAAGTAATATAAGTTATAAGTAATATAAGTTATAAGTAACAAGTAATAGAAGTTATAAATAACATAAGTTACAAGTAGTAGAAGTTATAAGTTACAAGTAATATAAGTTATAAGTATAGTAACAATTGCTAACTGGGAAACAGCTCTATTTCAGTAAACAGACAGCAATACAGAGGTCTGTCTCCTTTAAAAGAAAACAGTCAGCTGCCGTATTCTCGGAAAAAAAGTAACTTTACTTTAAAAACAGACCCCCCTTTTTAGACGTCGTAAAAACGCAACCATGGAGAGGAAGATTAAAGGAAGTGAATTCCACGGAAGTGTGATTTTTCTCCTTTCCAGCTGAAAGGCCGTAATTCGGAGAGGACCTTCCGGCACTTTTGGGATGCATTAAAACACTCTCACAGATTGTTTCTGTGCACATTTGACTAGTCTTAATATACGAGGGTTGAACTTTTTATCAAGTGGCAACGTATCTGCCATATCTATACAAAGAAAGTGATTGAAATGGAAATGGTTATAATCCCTCGATGCTGCAATATCATGTTTCAAACTATCTGGCAGGCGTTCAATACCGTTAAGGACACCATTTTGTGTGCGAATAGAGCTCCATACGGCTGAAATGATGCTGGGAATGTCATTGATGCGTTTCCCTCGTAGGGACTGCTTCATTTATGGAAACAAATCGTAGTCATATAGATTCATGAAGGGTGAATAAGGAGGGTAATCAAGTACTTCCTTGAAAGGTGCGATGTGCATCCAGGTGATATTGATTCGTTGCAGTACAAGGGTGTTATCCGCTGAGTTCTTTGGTTGCTGATACACGACCCCCTTGAAATGCCCTTGACCATCTAGCAACGGTGCGATACAGTAAAGCTGTCAAACACACAGACCACTCCAAACACATTTTACGTACAACTTGTTCAATATATAGCCAGAAAAGTTACGAATTTATAACATTCCTTACAGCTCAGTTAACTAGAGCAATAAGAGTACCGAAGGTAACTCGTGTTCGAACCCCGTTATCAGAAACTTTTTTTGAACCTCTTCTTATACTACCGAAACGGCTTAGCACTTTAACTTGTGTAAAAACGTATAAAAATAATATAAAATGTGTTCATTTAGTATTAGAAACTGGAAAGTAGGAATCAATAGTTGATTCATTTGATGTGTGCATAAGTCGTTTACAAAATGAAAAAGAAATATCCACACTTGATTTTTTTTTGCACATAATAAAATAAAATCTTAAAATTGAGGAAAAATATTCTTATCTGTGCACTGAGAAACAATTTTCTTAGAAATGAGATATCAGCATTCTCAGAAAATATTATTTACCTTAATTGAAAACTGGAATGTTCTCATTTTGAATTAAATGATAATTCTGATATCTCATTTCAAAGAAAATTGTTTCTCGCTGTACATATCCCCTAAATTTTAAGAAATCTATTTTACCGTGCTGTGTGGGATTTAGTTCAATCTGGCTTCACATTCAACTTTATTAATACAATTTTTTAAGGGAAACTTCTAATAATTCGTAACCATACTAACTAAATATGAGGTCCAGATCTGAACAAAATTTATTTCTGAGCAATAACTAAAGCATTATTCTTTAACTGTGTGACGGCACAACTGTACACGATACAGTGAACAAAACAAGCCTTTCAAACCCCTAACAACAAATGTTTACGTTGCCTAGCAACAGGTTGTCATAGAAACTGATGTTTTCTCGTGTCATACTAATGAATTATATCATGGTATATACTCAAGTGCCTTGTTCTATTGTTCTTAATAATGTTAGCACAAATTGAATCCTAGCCTCAATGAATGGCCGAACTAATGTTATGGTTATCATGGATTGTTTGTTGGTCGTCTTTCTCATTTGTAGTCACTTCGACACACGCATTATTAAACTTTGACAATGTCCATGCAATTAGGAAGAGAACCTTTTCTCTCTTAACAAGGAATTTTAAAATGTTTTAGCAATTTAGGTCAAATATGGTAAGCAATGAGTTTGTATTCAAATGTAAAAATATGTCATGTAGGCTGCAAAAATATTTGCGTATCCACAATGTAACTTAAAGTCCAATGGTTCTTCAAATTCCCGTGCACGGGTTTAAACGGGAAAACACTCTAAAGAAACCTGTTAATTCTGATTTTTACGGGAAATAATTTTTCTATTTCTCAGGAAGTAAAGAAACTAGACACCCTGCCTATAATAATGGATTGGTTTAATTAAATAAAAATACTACATATTGAATTAACTATGTCTTTTCATTGTATTATCGGCACCAAAAGTAAGTATCCACCTAGATTTCACGCTCAAATGTTTGAAGCATTAAGACACTACTATGCTCTTTCTCCCCTTCTCTCTCTCTCTTAATTTATCATAAACACACATAATTGCAACTTTCGCGTTCTCCTATGCTTATGCAACTCACTAAACTTTGATTGCAATTGAGATGCATACATTTGAGCTTGAAATCAAAGTGGATACTTACTTTTGGCGTTGATAGTACATCCCTAGACTAGGAACAATATCGGGCTAGTGCGCCTGTGATACGTCACATCAACTGTGTAAATAAAGCTTCCAAACCGATGTTTGCAATCAGCGATCGTAGCTACATGGCTAAGATGTCGTCTTATGGAGTAGCAGATCCAGGTTCAAAACTCAGCGGAGTGAATGCTAAAATCTATGATTAATATATTTCTAATCAAGGGTTAGGTTAGGTTAGAAAATGAGGTTCGGTTCTTTTATTTATACGTCATGCAACAGTTTTCTCTTTTACTTCGCCACAACACTGATAGATGGCTCTGTAACGGAGTTCAAATATACCATGCAGTATACGGACGTATTTAGACGGTGTCTCTTGCTTGATCGCTGGTAAAATTTCTTAGCATGTTCGATTGTCTTAAATCTTTACTAGACTTAGAGAGACACCATCGAATAATCTGCAGGAAGACCAACGTTATTCTAGACATCGAAGCTGCCGTCATAGTAAAACACTTCCCATGAGACAAAAGGTGTAACCGAATCCAACGGTGCACCGTCGAGTGTACTATTTGCATCGTCCCGTTGTATTTTGTTTAGCCCCGTTGTCCGATTTCAAACGGTAGATGGCACTACTGTAATAACAGTTGAAAGCCTAATGGACGCAAGGTACATGTATGAATGTTGAAGGTCTTATTCCGAAGAAATAGGAATTGAATTTTTATTTAAGGCTTTCTGGCAACTTCGGCTCAGGCCGAAGAAAGTAAAATGTTAAACAGAAAGTTATCAACAAATGTTATAACTATAATGCAATAGTTTACTAAATGCAGATCGTGAGAAAATAATAAATTTCCTCGAAGAATGATATCTGAAAATATGCAGAATTTTATTGGATTTCTAGAAGGGCAATGCCGGGGGGGGGGGGGATTGTAGTAGAATTTTTCAGGATCAATTTTAACAGTAAAAATTTTAAAGTTACACTAAATATTTTGAAGGGGGCGACCCCTCTATCGGGGTATGAGGAAGGGCAGAACCCTATGTGACATATCAAATCAAGGCACTTCTGTTATTGCGGTTTGAAAATATTAATGTAGTAAAATAATAAAAAAAGAAGAAAATTCGTTGTGCAAACCTGCACATAGAAACACAAGTGAAGACGCGAAAGTAAATATTCTAGGACAGCAATTCAAACAGATATCTGCATTCGGTAGGTCCGGGGTCGATATTTATGGCCTGCCTGAAGTTTTTCCGTGTTTTGTTGTCGTACCAGGTAAATACGGGGATGATACTTTGAAACTAGGTCACCTGTTCACTGTGGTCGACTCCTGTGGTCACTCCTGTGGTGAAACTAGTCACCTGTGGTCGACTCCCTCACCTATCACTCAGATATCTGGAGACTAAAAATTTAAATTAATCAGGTAGCAAGTCATGGTCACATCTCTAGGGGTTTCCTTGCTGCTGTGTAGATAACCCCTAAGCATAGCGCTAAAATATCTCGTTAGACTACTATTACAAATTGTACTAAGCTAGTATCTGGACTTTTTTTCTGTAAGAACTATGGTAGCCGTCTGGTCCGATACAATCTTGTACCCAGGTTAGGTAAATTTACTTTCGAAACAGTAAATAAAGTTGTTTTTTTAATCCCATTTGTACATGTAAACTTTATTGATACGATGGTGGACCATTTATCGTAACTCCGGAACTTTTTGACTGAGTTTCTTTTCTTGTTGTTTAAATTTCTCACATTAGGATAACAGGTTAATTTAATCTAGTTTTCATTAATCTTGATTACACTAGGTTAGGAAAAGTTTGATTGAAGCGTGCTTACCCTAAAGTGGATTTGTTCCCGTGAGAATAAATCATGAGTGGGATTAATATTCCGAGAATACTCGGTCAGATTTTTTTGTTATTTCTAACGTTATCAAATTTAATGTAACCTGAAGAGAAGCTGACAAGTTCTACACGAGCGGATCATCCATTTACTCCTAAACCAAGAACTTTCCTTTTCTTATGTGTCTACATGCTATTGTTGGCATGAGGTTTACATTAATTCGTAAATTTATCGACGTGATTTTCCTACCGTGTACAAAATCCAATAATACCGTTTCTCATTAGGTACGACAACACCAAGAACGTGATGCAACCTTCACATAACAAAAGTAATTTGTTTGGGGGTGTACTCGATTATAATCACTGCACGACCCTAATATTCTTAACTTTTTCATGCAATCTCATGTCTTTCATATTCTGGCTTGAGACTCAACACACTACGTTAAAGCAAGGTTAGGCTACATTGCATCAAATACGAAAGAGTTAAAAGAGTACAAGGGCCCTGAAGTGTTTACAATAGAGCAGCTCCGTGATAAGTTACATTACCTGGTCCGCACTATGCATAACATTACACTCTTTTAATTCATGTGTACGAAGTTACACATGGGTAATTTGCTTAACAATGGTTAAGTTGCTTGCGTAAGGGATAAATGTATCCCTATTATTTAGGATAAACTTTACTTTCATGATCCCAGGTTCCGCCAGTTATTAAGACATATGTATGGTCTCTACGTCATTCCCTTCCAAATAAACTGACACTTCTAAAAAACCTAATGACAACCAGAAATTTATAAAGTATTATGAAAAACTATGTATCATTATTATTTCGTTAAATACGCACTCTAGTTTATCCACAGATGCGGAACTATATGAATGCTTAGTATGGCGCGTATTTATGCTTCAAAATCACGGACTACAGCGTCGAAAGAGCAAAGACAGGTAAGAGAAATGTAATGTGAGATATTTTTATTACACGCTGTGCACATTGCCTTTGACACTCCAACGTACTTTCCGCTCTTCCACTCTCATTTCATAATTTGAAACTGTTTTATTTTGCGTTTCAACTCTTCCACACGCGTTGGAAACATTACATTTCTCCTGTAAATTTTACACTTTTAAAGCCCCCAAAGTAAAATGTGTCCATTATTTCTAATGAAACTGATCTGAAATCAGTTATTTATAGCTTGGGCCACAAATCACCGTAAGAACAATTGCATTTATTAGCGGAAATTTATCGAACTATTAAGAAAAGTTGATTAACGTTAAAAAAAAAAAAACACATATTTAATATCTTCAAATCAACACATTACTTTCTCCTTCTTCAAATATGGCTTCTAGCCGCACAAACGGTGGATACGTTACATCCAAGCGTATACTAGATGTGCCTTCGATACACACCCTTCATTACGCCCTACGCCGCTCAATTCGGATAGCAACAACGGCGCATTAAACGGTTCAACGGCACAATCAAGGGTTATAAATGGTGGATTCGGATGGACCTTAAGTCAACAAATTGGAACTACAGCGATAAACCACATAAGATTCGTTCCCTAGTAGCCCAGGTCATCGGGCCAACGGTTTTAAGTTGGCCTACTTTTGGCCCACTGTTGGCCCGACGGCCTGTGCTACTAGGGTTACGATTAGTTTCTACTTCGAAATTCATAATCTTCAACTTACCAGCTTAACAATAGATATCCAGTCCCGAATTATAATCCATCTATGTCTCAGATCTGAATAAGATATAGGGGTAAGAAATGCGGAAAGGCGTCGTCCAGGGCATTTGCCTGGAATGATTGAGGAAATACCCGGGAAAAACGTCAGTTAGAATATTCAGCCGTCTGTATCGAACCCAGAACTTCCCGAATGCAAAGCAAACACTCTACCCAGAGCTGAAACGGCTTACCGAGTCATTCGGGTCAAGTTTTGTACCAAATCAATGCTTAGGACTCGGTTTGGCCTACAAGGCTCTATCAACTGAGTTGTAGCTACGCGGTGACCAGCCTCGAGCTTTATTATCCACTGGAAATGTTAATATTCATACACACTGTAAGAAACATGCAAATATTAATTATGTTCAAGGAAGCGTTAAGCAATTTGTCTCAGTTTAACTTGGCAGTCAAATTCGTGGGCCAATTACTTGTATATTTTCTCACACATTGAACCTTGACCTTGACCTTGAAAAGTAAATGTATTACACATGCACTAGTACCAACATTTAGTATTTGCTATTCTCATAAATTCAATGAAGATACTGTTCATGGTACTACTAAAGATCGTGTTGTGACTGAAAGTGGTAGGCTCAAGATTTTTAATGTGCACGAAGGCTGAAAAGATAAATACATTTTTACTCGACTCTTAAGATCAATTGGTTACGGTCATGAATTTGGGATCGGCACGCAGGTTCGAGTCCTACTTCCAGGAATACTGACTGAGGCCTTTCAAAGTTTTATTCAGTTTCATGTGAGGAATGCCAGTATTGTATTGGACAAGGAACCTGGCACTACTTTTCCTTTCTCCTCGACGAGGGGCATATGTGAGTGGTGTAAGCTGTCTATCTGACCTATGAAGTATGAATATATGTCAAAAGAAATATTGTCTCAATTATACTGGATGGGAATATCCATATAAAGACTCTCACAACCATAGATCATACTCACCAAATATAAAATGTAATACTTCTCCTAACATCCTTCTAAAAAAAAAAAAAAGAAAAAATGCTGTACACTGTTAAAAACATTTATTCAAAATTGAGGTGAAAGTCTCAGACTGACTCCGACTAAATTTTATTCAATTTTGAGCAAGTGATAGTGATAAAAAATGAGAACACTTTTCTCATATAATGAAGAACTGTTTCATACTTGAGAAAAGTTTTCTCATTTTTGAGCATTATCACTTGCTCAAAATTGAATAAAATTTAGTCGGAGCAAGTTTGAGATTTCCCCCCTCAATTTTGAATAAGTGTTTTTAACAGAGTACTAGCTTAAATAGGATAACACCAAACAACAATTATCGAGGGTCAGTAGTAGCTCTGTTGGCAGAGCGTTGGTTTTGCATTCGGGAGGTCCTGGTTTCCATACCAGGACCGGCCATCCTGACTTAGGTTTCTCCGTCCTAAGTTACAGCAGGAAAAATGCCGGAATGGTATCGTTAAAACTTAAGTCCTGACCGCTCCTTCCAGCATGATTTTCCCTACTCTATCCTAGTCTGACTCATAAATGCCTAAAGGGTATAAATAAATTGAAAATATATGGCCCTACCAACCAATAATTGCAGTTCTCATTGCATTTCGTATACATCCATCCTGTCACACCAGGAACATGCCTGGATAGTACCTTCCACTTAGGCTCTGTCCGACAACTTTCTTCTCCTCTTCCCCGGCCTGAGCCTTAGCTGTCTAAAGCCATAAATAAAATTCAAATTCGTATATCCAAGCATTTTCCTCTCCTGCCATTTTTACATTTAATTTGTATTCAATGGCTGAGCAGGCAGCTGGGGGCGTAATGAATCCAATTTCAGGGATGACGTTCATCACGGAGCATTCTTTCTCAGTAAGGTTGAGAACGTTAGAGGCCAGGGCCTTAATGAACAATCCCTGCATCTGCCTGGTGAAACTCAGGAGAAAAAAAATAAAATTCTGTGTCAGGATGGGCAGCATTTTGAAAACTCGGACCTCCACAACTTTTTCAAGGATTAAACAAATTCAGTGACCATAACCACTAGGCTACGGCAGTTAGGGTTCGTCTCCTGCTATTCTAAATGTTTATGCACGTATGGACTTTTCTAATTTACAATTATGTCTGAAGAGGTTAATGACGTCACATGTTGAAATGATGACAGCCCTTGGCGAACACTCTTCTGCAGAAACGAATGGAGAAGGTAGCGCTCGGGCCATAGTCTAAATACCTTTCCAGTCTAAAGTAAACCTGTTTCAGGATGGCCAACGCCTACTTATCTTACCAGCACTGACCAGAAATAAGGACACTTTACCACTGCCCTACGGAAACTATGTCCCTTAAAAATTCCAGTGATACATTTTAATACATTACAATTCTCGCGTGTTTAAGGTTAATGTAAAGCAACGATCTCCAACAGAAGATGGCAGCACTACCTCCATATATTATGTCTAGTGTATTTTTATCGTTGAACGAACTAACTTTAAGGGAAAAGAAAGCTCATAACCAATTCAAGAGTTCTGTCAATGGCGATATATATATTTTTTAATTGTTGAAATCGCTTGATTCTGGTTGTGAATATCAACACCTATAACAATGAAGCTCTTTCAACAATGAACAAAAAAATCGGCATTGATCGAACTCTTGAATTGGTTATACACTTGCTTCCCTGAAAGTTAGAACTCTCTAGGTTTGAATTTGTAGGAGCAGCATTGAAATTTCGAGCAACGATAAAAATACATTAGAAAAATACAGAGATAGTGCTGCCATCTTTTGTTGGAGATCGTTGGTTTGCATTAATCGTAAACAATTGTCAAAATCTGAAGCGATAAAGGAGAACATATATCCAGCTCCAGGTATTTGGAAGGACTTATATCTATATGTGAGGATATAATTAAAAAAAAAAAACCTAGTCCTTGAGATATTTGGTTTTCTACAATCAGTTCTTGTAAGTACGGGATCAGGAATTCTACCAGGATTTTCAGTTTGAGGGGTGCAAAGTCAAAGTTAGGGGGGTGCACAGTAAGTAGAGTGTTGCAGGTATTTTATCGATTTTTAACAGTAAAAAATTTAAAGTTGTGGGGGCGGGGGTTTCGACGATTTGGAGGGGTGTGGTCACACCGCCGATTGGGTGGGTCTGGCAGAATTTCTGTGCTGGACGTTGTCTTGAAATTGGGTATACAATCGAAATAGTAACGACGATGTATGACGACTTAATCTGTTGGAAATTCCAAGAAAGTAAACCTTCAATTAAAAAAAGAGTGTTGTTTAAAAAACACGATATTTTAAAAGCAGATTGCAACACTGATTGATGAAGAGGCCATAAGGTACTTTTGACAGCGTTGCAGCATGTTGATGCTTTGTTGTTTTTATCTCTATGTAATACAGAATTTCTTTTTACGAAATTTCTCTTAGTATAATCATCTTAAGTAGGGCAAAAGAAGATCAGTCGATAAAACAAAAGACTAAAAGAAAAATCAGAAATGGGGGTCTATTATGTAACAAGTGCAGAAACCGCCCGCCGGTGTGGGGGAACTATTCTCAAACCGCAAAGAGGCAATCAGTGGTTGCAACTGATGATGGTGTTATTTTTAAAATGGCTCCATTCTTTCCACATATACAACACATCAACCTCTCAAGAACTTACAACTCTCCAAACAAAAAGGAATGGAGCCATGTTTCACATCAGCAAAATTTATACTTCAAGGTTCAAAATAACACATCAGCGTTAGACAATGGAAGAGGAAAGAAAGCAAAAACACATTACAAATATAAGTTGTGAAAGAAGATAAAAGAATTTTTTAGAAAAAGTTTTCTTCTTATTTTCTTTCAAAATATGTTCTGAAATCTTAGCAATGTTTGTTTACTTATTTCTGTCCTTGTGGTGTAAGATGGATGAACATCAACAATGATTGCTTCAACAATAGACTTTAAACGTTGTCTTTACTTAAATTTCAAAACCTTCCTTGTAAGTATTTTTTCTGTAAATAATATTTCTGCTCGGCACACTGAAATGTTTATTGTTTTAAAATAACTTTTAATGGTCGTCTTTTGCCAGTTTAACCACTTCAGCTCTGATTTGCCAAGCGCGTACAAAGTATACAGCATTGCGAAGTAACAGAGCCCGAAAATCGGCAAAAACAAAGAGGAAAAGTAGAAATATTGTACTGAAGATGAAACCGAAAGACAAAAAGAGAGCATAAAGAATAAAGCGATAAAGAAAGAAAGGGTAAATGGAAAATAGAGAAAAAATTACGAATGAAGAAACGACGAAAGACATTAAAAAACAAAGTGAAACAAGATTAAGCAAGAAAGAACACAATATTAAAAGAAACCAGAAAGAAAAGAGGACAAATGTAAGAAAGTAGGGAAAGAAAAGAATAATAGAAAAAAATATCGGAAAAAGAGGAAAGTTCAGGCAGATACATTTTATTATAACCCCCAAATTTTTATTTATTTATTTATTGAATTTATAGTTTAAAAAATCTATTAATCTTGATTTTTAATACAATTTACAAATGAGAATATTATTTGCTAATTTAATGAATTAATTTCAATATTATTGAAATAATATTTTTTGTACTCAATAGATGGCAGCTCATTTTTATAATGTATTTCAATATAAAACAACGCTATTAGTTATTATTTAAATTATGTAATTTACTTATTAAAATTATTTAAATATTAAAAGAATACAAATTAAGAATTTTAAAAATATTGTATAAACAATTAAATAAATTTTTAAACAATTGTAATAATAATATCACTGTTGTAATAGTAACCTATTATATATAAATTATGCATATGGGATTTGTTAAAACAGTTTGAAATTGTTGCTGCGATATTGTTTCTTGTTAGATTTTCAATTCGATCTTTAAATATGAATTACATGCTTTCCAAGTTAGCATGTCTTCGTTGTAGGTCTGCAGGTTCGACTGAGATTTTCTTAGCGAGATATTCTTCTAACGTTCAATGAACCAAGGACTCAAAGTTATTATCATATATGTGTAAAAAAAACCCTGAGATCTATATTATTAATTATTTCAAAGAAACTCCTATTTATCGAGAAGTGTCTTCAAGAAATGTATATTATTGTAAATGCTATTAATGTTACAAAGCAAGTGAAAATGCTTGACAGAAGAAAAAAAGAAATTTACGAAAACAAGAAGAATAAAAGAATGATGAAAGACTGAAAGGGAAAATCGAGAGAAAATAGATAAAAGGGAAGCAAACTAAGGAAAACAAGGAAGGAACTAGAAACAAAGAGGAAAGGGAAAGAAACAAACTATATCAGAAAACCTAAAAAAAAATAAAGGAAATGAAACAAAACAAACAACCAGAACATGCACTAATAATATTCAAGAGACGAAAGGGAAAGAAGTACGAAAACACGTAATAAAGAATAGAAAGAGCTTAGAAAAAATCAGCACTGTAAACGAAAATGCTTGAAAAGCAAAAACGAAATAAAAAAATGACATAGAGGATTAAAGTAAAGGAAGTGTAGACAAGAATAAAAGAATCAGAAAACAAAACGACGGGGCTATGAAGGCATGGAGAGAAAAGAAGAAAGGAAAACAGGAAGGTAAGCGAAAATACTTAACACAAAAAGGAATTAAGAAAAGCAAATAGAATAAAAGAATAATGAAAGGAAGAAAGAAGGACGTATGCAAGATCCTGACAAAATATATAAAAGGAATGTAAGTCAAGGAAAAACAGCAAGAAAGACATAAAGAAAGGAGAAAGAAAGAAATTGTATAAGAAAGACATAACAAAGAAATAAATTAAAGGAAATACAAAGAAAGCAATCGAATAATTTTGTTTAAACGGTAAATGTATTTTTCGTGGCGGTCTTATCACGTTGTTTATTATTGTTTTTCGCGCCAATGAAGTCTTGGTGCTGCCACCTAGGCGGCTTTACTTGTGATTGCCTGGTCATGTTGCGTCAGATCATTTCAAAAGGTAAGACGAGTAACACAAGTAAAGCCGCCAGAATTGATTTATCAAGAAGCGATCCATCTGTGGGTTTCGACCAGTTTGTAGTTAGTAGCGGTGTTATCTCTTGCCTTTGGAATCATTCACGAGGACATAAAGAATACTCCTACTCATGTTCTATGTTAAATTGTGGCGTGCCTTAGTATTGTTCGCTCTGGTTCGCCAGGTAACGTATGTGACAGAAGCTAAGATGTAAACAAAGTCTTTGGACACAACTCCTCGCGAAACATGCTGTAACATGTGTCCAGTATAAACGAGAAATCATATTTCAAGTTAGAAATTCGGATACACAGACTAATGTGATTACATTGAATTTCCGAGCATATAAATTAGTGTTTGTTGGTGAGTACATAAATACCCTTGTACTTGCTGGTGTGGTGGTAAGCACGGGGATTTGAACCCGGAGTGTCAGTTTACCGGTACGGGATTTTCTTGTTTCCTTATTCAACGCATGTTAGCGAGACTAGGTTGATGTCCAGTGGGAAGATGGTCCTGTGACGTGGCGTATTTTGAGAACCAAGAAGTACAAACCACGTTACAAAAGAAAGACAAAAGTAAATCGAAATAGGAAAGCACCGAAGAAAAGGGGGAGTAAAAGAGGAAGGTAAGTTAAAATGCTTGAAAAGAGAAATGAAATACAGGAATAAAGTAAGGCAAACAACAAGAATAAAATATTGAAATAAAGGAGAAAATAGGAATGCACCACCTATGATTTTGGAGTCCTCCAGGTCATTTAATCTAGCTTCTTAAGTTAGTGCATTATTGCTATATTTAGCATTAAAATTACTTAACACTATTTTAGAATTATTACAAAATACATAACTTATCTCGTACTATCCAACGTTAATTACTTTCAAGTTAATTCGGAGTTCACTGCTTGTAAACACCTAGATGCAGATTTTCTAATAATGGTGACATAATCGGCATTTAACGCAGTTTTTAAGGTTCAGTAAATTTGAAAATTTACGATCACTTGTGAGATGATTTTCTATCTTGTGAGTCAGCTTGAATACGGACCAGTATGACCCTGACAAGGAGACATGAATGCTCGGAGTTTGAAGAGAGTCCCAGAGGGATGAGACATTTCATTCCCGCCTAAGTTCAACATTTCTCATTCCACAGTGTTATTTATAGGAAACCGAGAATTTCTCATGGAAGGCATTGTTATTTACTGTGAACAATACAATCGCCAGCCGCGTCTGGGTAGAATTGTCCATCGTAGCAGTAAGTGACATTGGCTCAAATCAAATCCATACAATGCCGGAGGTACCATATGCATATTCGGCATGATAGTAGAGTCTTGTGCTACTTGGTGACCCTTTGAAGCCCTCCATGGACTTCACATACCCACACAAGGTTTTGTTGCTTCTTTAAATTCTTTCAGTGTTTGATCTTGGGTATAATCATATGGTTTAAGTTTTCCAGAATTCGTTCAAAAAGCATTTTGTGCAATTCAGGTGAATGATGTGGCCACCTACGTGATGTGACAGTGAGTTCGTGTACCAACAATGGACATTGAGCTATCAAGACGACATGGCTCAATATCTGTTGGGGGTCTACTTGTGAAATCAATGTCATTTCGAGTTCCTACACTTCTCCATGCTAGAGGGGACCCTACTCTGTACCTATTCAATTACATTTGACATGAGAATGTATACGAACTTTTCGAAAGCTTTCGACATCATTAAGCTTATATACTTCAGAGCAAACCTGTGATCGTTAACATTTCGTAAAAGCTGAAATACTTCAGTTCATATAGTCACTTATAATGTGATAATTTGCGCCGTTGCTAACACACAGCGCACGTTACAAAAATATATCCAGGGAATATGTTATAATTTGGGTGTCCCACAAGGAACGAAATTGGGACCTCTCTTATTATTCGTAAACAACTTGACTGCTGTAATACGATGCTTCCACAAATTACTGTTCGCAGACAATTTTAAAATATCTATTTGTCCAGACATGTAACTATTGCTATCCTGAATTATTGTCGCAAGTTTATTATTCTGTCCACTACCATCACTGTGCACGATTTAATGGTTTATGACGTATAGATTTTTGTACTTATAAAATTCACAATTTTAAAGCTCTTTTGGAATAAACCAACAACCATCTTCAAATAACAAGTTGTTTGTTCAACATGGAATATGTTCCTTTTATAATATTATTTTGTAATCATTTATTTCGTAAAAGAATGAAAATTACACGTGTGAAACTAATACCATAGGCGATGAAGCAATACATATATGAGTGTGTTTTTTAACCTATGTGTCTATGTATGTGAAATGTACACAATATATGCGTTACAAGCTTTTTTACAACAGTGTGGCCTAAATGTCAGTAGTCCCCAGAGGCCTCAAGGGGGGAAGTGAGACGGGGAACACATACAAACGTGGAATGTTTCACATTTTTGCTTTGCAGAAGGTAACATGTAGGTTGTATAATTAAACCCATGTTCTGTTAAATCGATACTGACTGTATCCTCTCGGAGAATTCCTTGGAGATCGAATAACCTTTTCAATAGAGCAAGGTATGTACTTTAGAGGCTGCTTGACAAGTTGAGCGGATGTATTAGTGTACTTTTCGCGAGAAGAGTCTAGAATGTCAAGGGACTATTATAATCCTACATACAAACACACATCCACACGCATGCACGTGGGCAACTTCTGTCTATAGAGAGAAGTTTAAAAAAAGAAAGAAAGAAACGGAATACCAATACATTATTTAATTACGTAGTAATATTCACTAGAAGAATGAACCTATGAGTTGGAACTAATTACCTATAAAGAAAAAAAATATTTAGAACTCTGAATATAAGTTGGCGACGAAGATTTAGATTAATTTTGAATAACTGATTTTCACATCGAATTTTCTTCAATATCCGGTGTGGCATCAGAGGTGAAACCGAGCCACTTTTGGTGACCCGAATTATTTGAGCCAATTCGAAACTTGACCCGATTGACTGAACTGACTCGGAAAACCAGTCTTGACTCAAATCGCCAGACTAACTCTTTGACCCGGGGGATTACATGATCGAATCCTGACCTAATTGACCCAGTGGCCCAAAACTGCCCTACTAAGTTAAAAGGCCGTAACTCCAGTTTTTGTAAAATTTGATTTATCAACAACGCATGAATCTTCGGACCTTCCCTTACGCAATGAATGCGAAACTAGTGCTATTGTGTTGATCATGTGAGTTGTGTGATGTAAATTTACTTCGCCATTCCCATAAGCCAACATGCAAAGATGAAACACGTTTTGTCATTTTACTCAAAAGCGATTGGAGGGCAGAATAGAAGCAATCATGCATCAGTTGTTAGGTCTAAGCGCTTATCATCGTTCTGTAGAATGCAGTGTTGTCAGGTGGAGGGAAATTTCCCTGAAAACGGGAAAATCTCGGCCAAAAATGGTGAAAGGGGGGGGGGGGGAAATAGGGATTTTTTTTTTGTGTGCATCTTTTGGCATATTTTGTTTAAATTTTCACTAATTTTTAAAGAAAAGTTAGAATCCAGGAAAATTTTTCACTATTTTGAGGGAAATATTGCGACGGGAACCTGACAGCACTGGTAGAATGGTTTGGTTAGTTTGAATATATTTTCATGTACCGTATTTGTATTTAATTCGATTCACATTGTTTTAGTTTCATTTTAATACTTGGTTCGTGAAAAGTTGTGCTCATATACATAGTAAGAAATTGATGTACGCCTATAATGCCATTATGTAGCCTGACAAAGACGCCGAAAATAATATAAAAATATATATATATCTTGCTAGTGCAAGTAACTTACCTAGAATGTTACAAGTAACTTTTACATATTTTAAAATGTAGCCAAATAAACTCGTCAAGGTAGAGCCGTAACCAGGCTAAACCCTCAGGACGGGGAGCTTAAATCAAGTTTAGGGAACCAAAGGATATATATGGCGGGGTGTGCGCGTGTGTGGAAATAAAGTAGAAACAGAGGTTACTTACGTATAAAGGACATAGTGGCAGAAGCACAAATATTTCACACAGAAAAGTGGCTAACTTCCGCCAATCAGACATGATTACAGAAAATAAATGGTGAAGTTATGAAGTAACTGTAGCATGAAACGGCTATTACTTTTAAAATCTCAAAATATTTCTTAATTTTGACAGTGGAGGTCATACCAAACAAATGCCAGGATGGCCCAGGTCGAGTACCTTTAAACATACTTTCCCGCTATCCTATCCTGGCCGGAGCCTGAGGTGTCTAAACGTCATAGAATAAATTAAAATTAAGCTAGTATATCATAAGTACAGTACTTACCTATTGTTTGCAGAAATGAACGTATGTCTTTGGTAATCCAACTGTTCAGAGCGTCCACGTTATAACGTCCATTGGTATCTGCAAACAAATAAATATCGACTTCTTTAGTTTTCTTAATTTTAATATGTTCCACATCGATTAATCAACTTGTAATTAGTAATAGCAGCAGTACCTTAAAGTCTACATAAAACAGGGATTCTGCCAGGATTTTCAGTTTGGAGACAAGGCCAAAATTTTGGGGATGATTATAGAGTTTTGCAGGGTTTCCATTGATTTTAAGCGTAAAAATTGTAAAATTGGTGGTGCTTAAGACTTAGAAGTGACACCCCTTCCGCTGGAGAGCCTGTCAAAATCCCTGATATAAAATGCCAGACAGAAAAAAATAAGATTTTAGGAAAATTTAAGATAACGTACTGAAGTGGATATAGGAAAATGAGCAAGAAGCCTTACAAAATTGGGAAATAAAATCAATTTAAAAAAGACTTGGCCGCGTGACAATAGATTTAAACCCGTTGTATTGGGTCATATCATAAGTAATGTCGTCCTTTTGACACAATATAGAAAAGGACGAAGACATATCTGGAATACAATTTTCAGCCATTATAATAATCTACTACTCTGCCACCTATCGGCCAGTTTTAGAATGAGCGCTGGAAGAAAGCTCTGGATGTGGACGTAAAATTTCTGCTACTGTTCGCTGCACGTTCTCCACGTTTTGCTGCGTTTACCCGTCAAAATGGTTTTTAGAGACAACGTAATAGACTGAAATCTGTAGGCGTAAGATCGGGTTAATAAGGTGGGTGATTTTTTTTTTCGCTTGTCCAAATTTATTGTACTTTCTCCACAGGTTAACCTTGCCGTGTCTGGATGAGTGTTGTCTCCATGTATTAGTACACTCTTACGACTGACCAATGCATGGCGCTTCTCCATCAATGCAGTTAGTAGGCCTTCCAACTGCAGACAGTAGGTCTCCAATCTGATAATCTGACTCGGTGGCATCAATTCAAATTGGACGATACCGTCCATATTTAGAAAACCTTTAAGCATCCACCGAGGTTATGATCGAGGATCCATTTTAATCTCCTCACCATTCTATCCGAAAATAGGGGGGGACTACAAAATGTCCACACGATGCTGTTTCCACTCTGGTATCTACTTATGAGGTACCCACATTTTCGGTTTGAACACGACCAAGATGGTGGTGAACTGTCGAATGGAGTATTGTGGGCAATTCTTCAATCATTTGACGTGCATGTTCTTCAATAGTTGTTTGCACAACATCGTTTACGGCAGGCGCGGTCCCAGAGGAGCGGCATGGGGGGGGGGGGTCTCCCTCTACTATATAGATATAGAATATACATACAATTTACGAAAATATATACGTTTCGAAGCTTTTTAAGTGAAAATAAAAATTTGAAACCCTTACAAAATCTTTAAGGCATTTACACTCGTACAATTCGACACTTGAGATATGTTACGAGTCACTTTCACCCCATCCAGTTAGGTCATAGACAAATGTAGAACTGGTTAGAAATCAGGTCTTCAGATAATGAATTCAGCATTGGTAAATGAAAGAAGAACATTATTCATTCTTTAGCGAGAGAATCAGGCAACTTCAGTGAGGCACGTACCCAGAAGTTGGTTTCAGGTGGGTTCAGCGCCTTGGAGGAGGGCCTAGGGCCTGTCTGGGTGTGAAATTTACGTAAAATTCATATCATTTTGCCAAAAATGATACTAATTTTTTTTTAAAAAAAAGTTAATTTTGGGGGCCAGAAACCCAGGACGTACCAGTCAGCGACTAAACTATTTCCATAGAGGTCACAGAATATTTCCGCTTTCTTTGAATGCAGGAAAAACAATGCTGTTTGCTCATTGTTTAAACTTAATTAATTTTTAATGGAGATAATAATGGCTTTATAATTTAGTTTTGTTTTTACTAACCAGTGATGCACTAAAACGAACTACCTGCTTGTTTGTCGAAGTTCCTCAATTCATAATATTATTTTCTTGAAAGACAATGACTAAAACTACTGTTTATGCTATCATATCTACCCATTATTTATGCAAAAAGATCTAAAGAATGTTGGAAAATACCACTAAAATCTATTTTCAATAGTTCTCAGTAGATGACAGTATGATGAACTGCATTTATGAATGTTAATTTTCTTTATGAACAGTAGATGGCACTACAAGTCTTCAGAGTGAATTTATACTCAAAAAGCTATACATTTATTATCCTGAAATAAACCTACAGTAAATTTTCTGTAAAATAAAAAAAAGTGACGTAATTAGTGTACAGAGTTTAGTCCGTAAAGCTCTCATCACATTTTTCTTAATGTGGGTGAAGAAAAGTAACTGCAAAACAGAGAGGAAACAGATTTTCAACTGGAACAAGTAATGATTTGCTTAACTGGCCATGATATTCACTGCAAACATCTGTAGTTCAGTGAGTGGATACTTCTATTTTAAATCCAGCTGCTACTTCTTTTAAGCGCTTTACTGACTCATCCAGTTGCTTCTGCTGTGAGGCTTTTGTTTCATATAGTATGTCATGTACGTATAATGATAAATATGAAAGAAAAATGTATCTCGAATAAGAATTTATTCGCCATCACTGTGAAAAATTGTGTAAACGTTGCTACGAATTTTCAGTAAAGTTCCACAGATATTTTGGTATGTCATATTGTTTTATTGAAATCAAAGGAAATCGTAGAGAACTTTTCGTATACTAAGGTGGTTAGTTTCAGTTGTCACCTCTGCGCATGCGCAGAATGAGAAACCCGTTTCTTTTCGTAGCCGTGAGTGCAATTCTAATTAAGTGTTTGCTGCCGCCATTTTAGTTACGTTTTATTTTTACCAGAAAGGTCCAGGCAACGCACATCTGCCCCTCAACACTGTTTGGTTATGTCTGGCATTAGATTTTGCAGGTGCTACTGACCTACGCTCATTCATTCCACATGTTTAAAATTTAGGGGAGATAAATTTAAAAAAAAATGCATATAAAATATAAGTAGTCTATTTACAAAAATGGCCCCGTATTTAAAATTAAGATATTGGCATTACTGACTGTTCATTATAATATTTTCTAACATATTAGTAAGGATATATGATTTCAAAATGTTTGCAGAATCATTTATATATCATAAGAAAGCGATGGAAAAAATTTAACAGTAAAATTAGTCTTTATTTTAACTTTCTCAACAGTCGTTTAGATAAAAGTAAATTCTTGGTTATCTGAAACTTCTCCCACTATGTCTAAGATGTTAGATTTATCCAGCTTTGAACAATTTGTCGATCTGACAGTATCTGACGCTTGGACAAGAATCGTTTTGAAATGACTCCTCATAGGAATTGGTCGGATTCCGATTAAAGAAGATTCGAATGTCCTTAACTCCAGATATCGAAAACCTTAACTCAGATTGAGATCTGGATATCGAAATACTGGTTCCGTGGATTTGAAAAGCCGAAACACAATATTAGAAAACTTGATCGGGATCTTTAGCAGATCACGGTATCAGACTTCATGGGCGCGTTTGTCGAAAAACCCGGTTCTATGGATTCAGATATTCAGAAGCCCGAACTGGAAATCCGGGACCGGATTGGAACTATTTGCTCATTCATCACAAAAGATGGAAAGACAAAAACGTAGAAAAATGAAGGAAGAAAGATGTAGAAAAACAAGGAAACAGAAAGAGATATAGATGTGGAGAGAGAAATGGAGAAAGAAAGAAACATAAAGAGAAAAACAGAAAGAAAGATAAAATTAGAAAAAGAAAGGAAAGTAGAAAGAGGGAGAAAAACAGAAAAAAGAGAGGGAATTCCTAGGACAGAATTAGGAAGAGAGAGAAACAGAAAGGGAGAGAAAACAGAAGAGAGAAAAATAGAAAGAGAGAGGGGGAATAGGAAGATTAAGAGAAGCAGAAAGAGAGAGAAACATAAAAAGGACAGAAACAGAAAAGAGAGAAAACAGAAAAGGGATAGAAACAGGACAGAGTAAAACAGAAAAAAGAAATAGAATCAGAATGAGGAAGAAGAACAGAGAAAGAGAGAGAAACAGGAAGAAAGATACAGAAAAGGGATAGGAACAGAAAGACAGAGAAAATCAGAAAAGAAAGAGAAATATAGAGAGAGGGGAAAAACAGAAAAATAGAGGGGCAAAGAAAAGGATAGAAACAGAAAGACAGAGTAAAACAGAATAAAGAGAAGAAATATAAAGACAGAAAAAACAGGAAGAAAGAGAAAAACATAAAAAGAGAGAGAATTAGAAAGAGGAAGAGAAACAGCAAGAGAGAGACAGAAATAGAAAAAGAGAGGAATGCAAAGAGAAGAAAAAAGATAAAGAAGGTAAATTAAAAATAAAGAAAGAAGGGAGAGAGAGAGAGTTCTGAATCAATCAGCACATCATGATAAAGGAATCTAACCTTCACGACCAGGGAACTGCAATCTTGACTCGTCAAGAGCCCGTTTCTACAACCAATTTTACGCCCTCACACTCACATAAAAATTTAGAACATGGTGCATATGTGGTAGTGCGTGTGTGTATGTAAATGCGTGTGTCAGTCGACAATTTTACCATACGACGAAACAGACATGTCAGTCTCCCCCCTCCCCCCTGTTAGCTACAAAATAGAAAGAACCCAAACAAATCAACTGTTCGGATGAAAGATATTGCCTCTATTTTTAGGACTGCACTTTTAAAAAGCCTTGAGCAATGGCCATCGTCCTTGTTACATCATTCATGATCACATCTTTTGCTTCATAAACTTTCAGCACTTAACATATCGTATACCTCAATATTTCATCGCGATTTACGAAAATATATAATTTTTGTTTCGCAATGTGTATCCCATGACATCACATTGTGTAAGATCTTCCCGAAATCTTTTAAGAGGATCCATTTCTTCATAATTTATCATTAATGACGAACGAATATCAAAATGTTTATCTTATCTTTCTAGGCGGTGAAAAGTTTGTTTTTGAGCGAAGTGAGATTAGATCTCTAACAATAGATGGCAGCACTAGCTCCGTAAATCTATAACAATGAAGCTCTTTCAACAATAAACAGTAACGAAAATAAAAAATTGGCACAAATAGAACTCTTGAAATGGTTATGAACTTTTCTTCTGTGAAAGTTTGAACTTTCTAGGCTTGAATTTATAGGAGCAGCATTGAAATTTCATGCAATGAGAAACAAATATATTATAGATATATGGAGTAGTGCTGCTATCTGGTGTTGAAGATTTTTATTTTACACTAAGAAGGAGCACTGGGGGAGAGAAACCACCTACCACCCCTCATGTACATCAATTATAAGGTCTCATTGAGTATAGTATAATGCCCACACATATCTACTACGAGTTATAGCCGCTAGAGGGCCAGGAGGTTTTTAGGCTCTATCTCGGGTCCTACTCTATTGCAATCACCGTTGTTGATTCTATGTATTCCTTGTAGTTCAGTGAATCATACGTACCCGGAGCTCTCTCTTTATAGGTGACGCCACTTGTTCTTTTGAGACATTATTTACTGGACTACGAGGAATATTTAGGATCAAGAACAGTGATCGTAGGTAGAGCAGGACACGAGATATGGGCTAAAAACCTCCTGGCCCTCTAGCGGCCATAACTCGTAGTAGTGGGCAATGAGACCTTTCAATTGATACGCAACATGTGGGAAGAGCGGCCATCTCTTTATTTCTTGTAAATAATCCCCTTGAAGCATATATAATCCGCACATCACTCATGCGGTTTTGGTTGTATATCAGCAAGGAGATGAATCATGCTGATTCTTTTAACACAAATTCTTCGGGTGTGTATACAAGTTCAAAATGCACAGAAGAAACACAAATAAATACTTAGGTCGGACCTATGATAGCATATTTAAATACATATGATTCATGATTCGGCTCTATACAACATTAGTCTCCATACAAATCGCTCAAAACAAGACCTTCTTCTTCTTCTTTCGTCATGTTACCATTATCGTCTTTTTTTTTCACATTTCATATCTTCATTTCAAATACTTCCCATATACTTTTCGCTAAATACATATTCTACGTTTTTTCTCATACAATTTTAAAGTTTGCGCTGGTTCTTTTTTATTACAATAACCACCCACCTTTCGTATTCTTTACGTTTATTTTTATTTCATGTTTCTGACATCTTTCATTCAGCTATTCTAACATTTCATTACGTAATGTCTTATTCTCTGCAAGTAGTGATTCTGCCAGACCCCCTTTGGGGGGTGTCACCCCCAAAATGCTCAAACGTTAAATCTTTTACGGTGAAAAAAATATCGAAACAGTGCAAAACTCCACTTACTTTCTCCCAATTTTGACTTTACACCCCCCCTCCCCGAAAACTGAAAATCCTGGCGTAATCCGTGTCTGCAAGAAAAAAACATATCATTTGCACAGAGCTGAAACCTTGTCAATTTTGGTGACCCGGTTCTAAACTTGATCCGATTGACCCGGCTAAAACTTAACCTGATGTTGACCCGAATGACTCGGGTCCTAGTTTTGACCGAAATCACCAGTGAGTTTACTAGAAGACCTCATGGTCGAATCTTGACCCATATTGGCCAGGTGACCAATCTTGTTCTTGTGGTTAGAATCAATCCAAGTTATAATATGTGAGATTCCTTGATCATGAGCTATTTATGGGAACTTCATATTTGAGAGTTTTAAAAGAATTTTAATGCTTTTATCCTATTTAATACTTCAAGCACAAAATTCTTTCAGAATAACTTTTCCGAGGGGGAGGTGATGGGGAGTATTTGCACACCTCTAGCGTCATTTTGTATTTTTTCCGGAGATATGGGAATATTCACACAGTATATTATTACTATTGCTGGGAATTTTTCGGCGTCGTATTTCTTTGTACGCTGGGGATTAACACCCCTGCTCCCGGTCACCGGAGGTGGTAAAACTGTTCAAACGCAACAGTGTATAATAAGGAAATAATTAAAACTCTGCTTTTTCTTCCGGGTTTCCCGGGCAGGCCGGGTTCCAAGCATAGACCCGGGAACTCGGTCCAAACCTTGGCCCAAATGACCCGTTTCAGCCTGTATTTGCAAATCTAATACCTTTTGTTTTCCTTCTCCTGATCATAATTCCTCTCCCGATTCCGAAGTATCTTTTAAAAACCTCGTACGTATATACAGGGTGCTGTTGATTAGTCTTTACCCTTTGTACCTAGAAGTGTGATAATAGGAACAAATGTTATATTACATAAAAGCTTGTTCGCTTGTTCCTTGTACTCAAAACACGACTCTGCTGAGGGACTTTTTTTTATTTTATTTTGACTGTGTGAACTGACCATGGCAGCAATTCAGGAAAGTTTTATTGGAAACGGCCAGCAGGTTGCTATCAAACATTTGTTCTTGGAAGGGAAGTCCGCAAAAGAAATACATGAAGGTGTTTCACAAACATTGGCGAATCATAACCCTTTGTACTCCTCAGTAAAAAACTATAGCTCAAAAGAATTATTGGTGTTTATTGCCACCCCAAAAGGTGTAATAGAACACCTCTACCTCTACCCCAATTCCAGTGCTGGGTAACACCAAGTTTGGTGTTCGTTAACACCATCCGGGGTGTCCAACACCGTTTCTGATGTTGACAAACACCTCTACCGGTATTCAGAAACACCGTTAGGAGTGCTAAAGTGCACGGCTAGAAGTGTTAGGGAACACCTTCAATGGTGTTTATAAACACTCCTAACGGTGTTTCTGAATACCGGTAGAGGTGTTTGTCAACACCAGAAACGGTGTTGGACACCCCGGATGGTGTTAACCAACACCAAAATTGGTGTTACCCAGCACTGGAATTGGTGTAGAGGTAGAGGTGTTCTATTACACCTTTTGGGGTGGCAATAAACACCAATAATTTTTTGGCTGTAGGTAACTATATTTAGTAAACGGCATTTCATCACAGACAACGAATCACGTTGATAGAGACCTTCAGTCATGATTTTTTTCAGAAACTGTAGAGGCTGTGCATAATATGATCTTAGATGATAGACGAATGTCTGCTAAGCATATAGCGGAGATCATTAACATCTCTCGTGAACGAATTGGTGTAATTATTCACGACTGTCTGGACATGCGGAAGATTTCCGCGAAATGAATCCCTAACCTTTCCAATACAGACCATAAGCGCGCTCGGGACATCGTGTAACATCGATTATTCAGCGGTTTTAGCGGAATTGTCATCGTTTCATACCACAATTAGTAACTCTCAATGAGACCTGGATCTACATGTATGATTCCGAGAACAAAAAAACATTCCGGCGAGTGGAGATACAGTGTTTTCCCACTCCCAAAGGAGTGTATAATCTGGGAGTGCAAGGTTCTTCCGACTGTCGTATGGGATACTGATAAAGTGGCGACTACTTCGAGCATGACACCAATATCACCAGAGACTACTATACACCACCTCAAGCAGAAAATGATGTTCACACGCCGTGAAAAGTTGTCCAGAGAAGTTAACTTCCTCTAAGATAACACACCACCGCACAGGGCAATGGCTATACTGCAGAAATTAGCTGACCTGGATTTCGAAGTATTAGATCATCCGTCGCATACCCCAGATTTAGCACCCTCCGATTTCCATCTGCTCTCACTGAGTCATAGAGGCTATTGATGGATGTTTTCAGGTGCAACCAAAGATATTTTATTTAGAAGGTGTTACCAACTTACAGGAACGGTCACATAAGTGTATTAGTCTCCATGCAGAATATGTTGAGTAAAAACCACAACACCATTCCCATATCTGATGCTTTTCTAGGCAAGGCCAAAGACTTATCAGCACCCCCTCGTATATATATATATACATACTGTATATACATTTAAAAATAATAACAGACACCATCCCTGTCTCAATTAGACCTCGACCCATTGGTGTTCCCTATGTATAGCATCCCTATATATATGACTTCCGTGGCGTGCAAACCAAACATTTATCCAATTCGGCAATATTCGTGTTCGTAGCTCGCAGATTCGTATCAATGATTTTCAGCTGCGAAGTAATGACGAATGATTTATACCCTTTTCTTTTCCGACGATCATTTCTAACCTTGTAACTCCGGGGTCTGTTCCAGAAGCGTACTTGCATGTTCGTCTGATATTACCACCGAAATTGCATCCCTTAATATGGATCGTTATCCATTTCCCCAGAGGGAACCGGGGGAGGGCGGGGATTCTTAGTGGCGGAAGCTCTCTCTCTCTCTCTCTCTCTCTCTCCCACACTAAAATGAGATCTTGAGTTGTTAGATAACCTTGGCAACATAATTTGAATTTTCTGTTTTTCTTGCATCTTCTTTTTCATCGTTTGAAATTAGTTAGACTGATTTTGTTCCAAGTTACTTTCTTGTTTTTAGAGATTTCAGTGTTGCTAACTCGTTACATCGAAACTCCCTAGAATGTATATAAAATGTTTACATCATCAATTCGATTAACTTATGTGGGAAGATGAAGTGAAGTGTCTTTCGACTCTGCATTAGAAAGTGAAAAATATTTATGTTCTTCAAATAATTTTTTTATAACGGTTTAAGCTAGTTATTTGGCCTAAGTTCTAACATCTCAGGGATGAGGTCCCTCGGCTGTCATTCATTCGGGGCCAGAGATTCCTTTCCTATGCTCCAATTGCTCAGAATAAGTTGCTTAACTCGGTAAAATGTTCAGAACAGAGCTGAAACCAGGTCACTTTTGGTAACCCGGCCTGACCTGAACATATGTGACCCGATAACCCGGTACTAAACGACCCGAATAACCTCATTGACCCGGTCACCAGAGCTGAAATGGATCATTCGGATCAAATTTTGGATTGGGTCACCGGGCCACAGGATGGGATTCGGACCCGGAGTCCGATTTATATCCGGTAGTTCGAAGAACACAGTAGAGTTTATAATTATATATTTGCATTTGAACGTTATTTCTTTCAGGGATGACCAGGAACGGAGATGTTAGTTAGCCCCAGGGTACGGTTAACACGAAGCCGAAATTTCCAGTTAATTATATTTCCCAGACCGAGTCAAGTTTCAAACCAAGTCGCTGCGTCACCTGTATTCGGGTCAGGTCGGGTCACCGGGTCATCTGTGTCCAGGTCAGATCAGGCCAGACCGGCTCAACTGTGTTCGGATCAGATTGGGTCACCAAAAGTGACCTGGTTTCAGCTCTGCCAGTGACCCGATTTACCCAGTCTGGTAATATAATTAACTGGAAATTATCGACATATCATTTTTCGTCCTCTGGGGGTAACATCTTCGGTCCTGGTCACCCTGAAAGAAATACTGTTCAAAGGCAAGGAAATAATTAAAATCTCTGCTTTGTTCTCCGGGTTACAGGATCAGGCCGGGTTCGATCCAAAGACCCAGTGATCCGGTCCAAAACTCGACCCGATTGATCCGGTGACCCGTTTCGTACTTGTGGATATGTATGAAATAAAGTATTTGGGATTTTGAAATTGTTAATTTTAGTTGAAAAATTTTCAATATCCGTATTGGCTAACGTTAGTACACCAGATTTTCAAATTTGTCATTTATAACTAAACCCTTCAAATTGTGGATTAGTTCATTTGAAGGCCATCCTTAAGCGTTACCGGGAACATTTTCCAAAACTTCATTGTTGCTTGTCATTTGTCCAGTATCTTTTAACAAAGAATAGAGGAAATAGGCATAAAGGATTCGTTAACGGCAGTGACTTGACAAGGAACACAGGCCGAGCGGCCGAATGGATTCTCTTCCCGCTTAAAAAGCTGAACACAATCCATACAGGCCTACTATACTTATGATTGTGATAATGTTTCCTCATTATCAATCTTTCTGACAATTTTAGCAAGTTTCAAACCCTTTTTCAACGAAGAATTTGGTGAAAATACAACGCTGCTACACGGTACGCTTTCTTTCACAATTTCCACCCTGTGTCAGGTATAGATCTCTCCTAGGCTATTTCGCAACGAGAGCAGTAATGTTCTACCAGTACAAGAAAAACATAGTTTAAATTCATAAGTGGTTTACCATAGAAAGATATTCCAGTTAGAAATTGAATCATAATTTCCATAGAAACAAACAAAAACTGGAAGTAAATTTAGTGAAAATGTGAAGTAGTTAGCAATACTGTTTGCTGTTTTCAAGAGCTTTCTATGTTCTTCCCATATTTATACACATTTTCTCTTAAGAGTATCTTTTCGTTTTCGTTAGCTTCTTTCTTATTACAATCCTTAGTTTATTCACAGTTTCATTTCTTACTTTCATTGTTTTTGAACAAACACAATCGCTTAAAAAAAAACGGGACTCCCACAAAGTAAACTGGCAATTGTTTCTCCTCTCTTTACATCTCATCACTACCGCCATCTCGTGTTATTTTACCGAGTGAATTGTTTACACAGGAAGGAAGAAGGCTTTTATTATACGTTTATTGTAAGGTAGCAGATGGGAAGTTAGTACAGAAACTAGCAAAGGAGCATGACTGTATCTGATGTCTGTATGTGAGGGTATGTATGTGTAGGATTCGTATAGCAGTGCCACATCATGCAAACTAATCGCTGAACAATATTGAGGTATATTTGTAAGAATGCTTTATGTGATTTGTTTACAGAAGAAAAAATATAAATTGTTGTTTGATATAAAGGTTGGATGGCTAAACAATCAATCTGATAAATAAATTATTCATTACGGTGAAAATTGTAATCTACAGAGTAATGAGTCAGTTATTCTGCTAGATCCTCTTAATGGGGGTGTCACCCTCGAAATTCTCGAGCACACGTCACCAACTTAAAAAATTTTACGGTTAAAACTCGATAAAAATCTTGCAATACTTTACTTACACCCCCCCACATTTTGACTTCAAACCCCCCCCCATCAAACTAAAAATCCTGTCAGAATCCCTACATCAGGATTTTGTGGTTTTAATATGAGAACGCTGTGAAGGCATCTGAGTGCCTCGTGAGCGTGATTTATCGAAATATGCTGTTTAATCGCCATGCAGAAACAGGTAAGTGAAGTATGTCAAGATTTGACAGTACAGACAACTTCCGTACTGGAGTAATGCCAATGAAATTGAACGTCAAATTTCTTCACAGGGAAGAAATAACACTGTCGTGTGGTGTGGTGACTTCTAAAAAAAATATGTATGGTCTCTAAAGATCTAATTGCTAGGAAAGGGGAGGGAAAAGGATGCGGGAAAGTATCGGCCTAGCCCTAAGTTGAAGATAAAGTCCCGGTATTTTCGTGGATTCGCTAAAAAAAACGTGGGAAAACCTGTCAGGAAGGTCGCTGGAATTGAACCAACGACTTACCGAATGATAAGCCAACGTTGTACCACTGAGCCACGGCTGCTCGGTTCTGTGTCCTCAAGTGTTGTGATCGGTCCAAAAGTTCTTCTTGAATAACCAAGCTGTTAGTGCGGATACTGCGCTGATTCTTTCGACCAGAACACCAAAGATTATTCTTGATGGTGTCAAAAAAGACAATGCTACTCCATACATCGCAAGAATGTTCCTCACGCGAAGTTTCTAGGCTGTTTGATTTTGCGGTTTGGAGATATCTGACGTAATGGCATCAGGTTTCTTTCTGTGAAGGCATCTCAATTCCCATTTCTTTGCTCGCTATACGCACTATTTCTTCAACTCTCATGCTAGAAAACATGCTTTTCAGATCGATTCTGAACATCGCAGTACTTCGCTTCTTCTGCACCAACCTCTATATTAACTTCACCACCTGAACCGATTTCATGACTGTATTACTTTCCTTACCTTCTCTTATTGCCTCTGCTATTGGCTATATTTTTTTCTCTAGACTCTGTAACATGTTCTTCCTACAGTCCATCTTCGAGCTCAGTTTTATCTTCTTGTGAATCTTCTGAAAACCTTTCATCTTCGGTAATCTACTCTCTTCTTCCATAATCTTCTTGTAATAATCCACTATTTTCTTCCTTATCTCTTCATCTTTTTCACCTATTTTCCTCATACTCTTCATCAGTTAGCTCCTGCGGCTTTCTCCCATGTTGATGTTTGTCCATCACTACCACCGCACCACCTTTATTCACTAGTTCTACCAAAATGACTTCTCTTCTTGTAATGCTTATGATTCTACCCCTTTCTTATTCAGTAATGTCAGGTCTGTTCCTCTCAAGTACATTCTTAACTAATGCCGCCATTTATATTTAATCTCCTTCAGGGCTTCCTCTATCCCATTGATCATCTCCTCAATATCCACCTGCTGCTTTTCCACTTTGAACTTGTATTCTAATCTTACAAATTTTTCTTCCTCATCCTTCATTTCAGCTTCACCTAACACCACTACTCTTATTCCACAGCTACCTTCCCTTCCTTCTTTCTTCTTCCAATAAATTTTCTTCAATTTTCCCTTAAGCCTGTTTCTCCCTTTTTCTCTAACATCTCTTTCCATTTTCTTAATGCTACCATAGCAACTTCACCGCCCAAACCCGCGCCTGTTTCTTTCTTAATCCTCTCATTCTGTCCGATAAACCTACACATTCCATCTCTATTTCTTTCTAATCTCTTTTTATATTTGTTCTTTCTACAACTTTATTAACAGTTTATGCCACCTTCGTAAATTACACACTACTAGTCCTTTCGGCGTCACTATCTCATTTAAGCACTTCTTCAAAAACCTCTCATTCTTCTTCCTGGGTCTCCTTCCTTTTTTCCTTTACAGCTTTGGAAAAAATGTTCAATGTGGATATAATTAAGCTCAGACCCTGTGTCCACAATTTAATTAATTAAAATGCACTGGCGAGACATACTTCATTAGAACCTTAAGGGGAAAAGAAGGAAAATACGTGATGTTCAGTCCTAATGTGTAATGCATGTTTCCTAGCCGAATAAGAGAGGAAATACTGAATATAGTGAGGAAATAAATGGGACAGAAAGGTAATAGAAGGGTGGGTTAATAATAGAATGCAGAAGGTTTTAAATTGGTTTGAGAGAATGGATTTTGTACAAAAAAGTGATAAGATAGTGTGTATGTGAAAGAAGGTTCAGTGTAGGATCATGTATAAGTCCAGTGATAGCAGATTTAAACGTGTGACTCATAGGATAGTTTCCTTGTTAGACATAATGGAACACAAAAGCTCTAACCGAACGTTAATGAACGACTCATCTATACGATCTCGTCAAAAAATGATCGTTCTTGATAATAATAGAGATTTACTCTCCTTCAAACTTAAAAAAAAGCGATCAAAGAATCATTAGACAATTTTATATAGATTTTCCTATTATAGTTTGACCCTTTGAGGACTATATTTATAACTTTTCATGATAGCATGAGCCATAAATATTTTAAGAGACCGTTTAATCAAGTCACAATAGAAAAAAAAATCCATAAACTTTAACAAGTTCCAATTTCCAAGAACAGATGGCAGCTCATATCGTATTTGTGAGGATGTAATTAAGAGGGCTAATAAATATCAAATGGCATAAAAGGTACTACTTGTTTGCACTACTAAATGACGGTTTAGAATGGGAAAAGAAAAGGAATCATACAACACAAAATATGTATTTTAGACTTTATTTTTAAATATACTCGTGTATGAAGACAGTTCAGAAAAGATTGAAAAGGGTATCAATAAGATAGTGGGCAATTAAATGGTGATTTTAAATATTAAATATTTTGTGATTAAACTGGAAGTGAGATTTATTTTAGTGATCACAAAGTTCTTCAAAATAAGTAATAATCTTATGTCCATGATCTTTTTAATGTGTACTAGCAACTGTTTTATATTAAATATTACAGGAATAGCTTCCATTTCATTTTTATACGCTACTGAAATTAATGTTGAAAACGAAATTGACTACAACGTGATGATAGCATGTTGAAAGTAGTACAATCAGTGTTGCCAATTAGCGGTTTTGTCACTAAAACTAGTTATTTTGACAATTTAGCTACCAAAGATTCCTACTTTACCATAGCGTACATAGGGATTCAGCTACCTTTTGTGTGTGCTTTAGCGACAATCACACCGTCATTCTAACATTGGTAAATGAGGGTTTTAGCTACTTTTAGATGTCTGTTTAGCTATTTTCAAGTGATTATTGTTGGCAACACTGACTTCAATGTTATAAGAGCATTAACAGAAGCTATCAATGTGGAAAAAAGAGGAACGTAGATTTCATAAAACGCTTTCGCCTCTTTTCGTCATAAAATAAACTTAATGTAGTACATATTTAAGAACACATACGATAAGATTATTATCGATTCATTATAAACTGAGTCCTGAATCTTCAAGCATGTATCAGAAGATTTAATAGCCCTTATTATTTGAGATAGTTTCATTGTTTGGTATTGCATTTTTCCTTTATAAAAAAAAAGTGTTCGGTATTTCTATCCTTCTAAGCGTAAAGTAGCATTCTCAGGAAAATAACAATTTTGCTTCCTTTTATTTCGCCTTGCATGTAGGTTTCTGTCATATAAGAAAACCATTCCAAAACAAGGAACACTTGCTGACTTGCACAACTATCATCTGTTCAAGACCAACTGAGCCCTAACTCTGACTCGCACTGTTGATTTGTTCTATTTAAATATATTACTTACTTCCTCTATGGCTTACCGAACTCGCAAGTTCCTCGCCGTAGTAACAAACGATTTCCATCGGGTTCTATCCTGGGCAAGATCAAGCCAGTTTTCATCACAAACACTAAGATCCCTTCTAACATTGTCCTCCCAACGTTGTATCGACTTTCCCAATGGTCTCTTTCCCTCCGTCTTTCCAACCACGATGGAATATAGTCTACGTTTTTCTCCCATCCGAGCTACATGACCTGCTCACCTTAGTCGTCGCGATTTCGCTACTCTGACAACATTAGGTGAGTAGTACAGTCCGTGAAGCTCTTCATTATGCAGTCTCCTCCATTCTCCAGTTATCTGGTCCCGTCTCAGCCCGTATATCTTTCTCAAAATCTTATTTTAAAACACTCGTAATTTATGTTCTGCTAGGGTCGTACTCCAACTTTCGCAACCGTAAAGTATTACCGGCAGAATAACCGTTCTATATATTTTCAATTTCAACTTCCTTAATATTTATCGCGATGTTAGGAGTTTCTGGACTGAGTAGAAACATGCGTTGCCCGATACTAAACGACTTTTTATTTTTTCCGTGACCTCGTTTTTGCTTGTTACATATGCTCCCAAATATTTAAACTTGTTTACTTTCTCTATGATCTCATTCTTAATTGTTATGTACCTATTCTCGTTATTCCCTATGTTTCGGCTTGTTATCATTTATTTTGTTTTCTCTATATTTACCTGTAGACCTATCTCATCGCACGCTTCTACTAAGACATCGCTGTTACTTTATTTATTTACGTCTTGTTTTACATGGCGATGTTAAGGCCCTTACGACCTTTTCTACCACTCAACCATGAATACAGAGAGAGTAATTAACAGTTACTTTATAGTGCCTCTATATATTCCCCTATTAAATCTACATCATCCGCGTATACAAACAGTTGATTCAAACCATTCAATGATAGTCCCTTTTTGTCCCCTTTAATTTTTAAAGTCGCATATTCTAACGCAAAGTTAAACAGTAGTGGTGACAAGGCATCACCTTGTTTCAGTCCGTTGCGAATCTTGAAACTATTTGACATATTATTACCTATCCGTACTCTGCTTATGGGGTCGCTGAGACATCCTCACAAATTGAAAAGTTTCTTCGGAATTCCAAATTGTACCAGGATACTGTATACTGTTTCCTAATTCCGGATACAGCGGTTCCTAATTTCGGATAGGAACTGAGAAAACTGAAATATACTACTACCAAAATCTTAAGTCTTTTGTTAAAAATCTGAGTACAAATTTAAGTTCAAGGAAACAAATAATGAAGCATGAACTATTTTTTGCAAAGTACCTGACACATATTTCGCAATTGTAAATGTACGTAAATATGAAATAATAAGTAAGTAGGCCTAGCACGAAATTTTGGCCTCGTAATTGAATAATGATTAAAACTAGATTTTTTTTTTTTTTTTTGGAAAACGGATAATTGTTCAGTGTGTATGATGAATTACAAAATAAATGCGTAAATGTTTGAAAATGTTTTAAAAAATAATTTTAAAAAGTTCATTATTTGCAATATCCGATATTTGACAACCTCGACGCATATTACTTTTCTAAACTTAACTTTACTTGGAAGTCGTCGATCATAAAGGAGGCCCACAGTCATACAACTAGTTGACTGTATTCTATCTAAACTTATCATATAAATACACGCTTACTTTACCGTTCGTTACCTTCTGACATTCACAATTGTAGAAGGGCGAATTTTTTTTTGAACAATGAAAACCAAATAAACAAACCCAGACAAGCAAGAATGCACCAAACGACAACAGACTCAGAAATGGCACACAAGAGTTGCAAGAGCTTCTTGTAGATTTGACTTTTACTGAGGGTAGCACTCTGTAGCCCATAATCTGAGCTATCCGGAATTAGGAAACCA
>JAGDQP010014764.1:0-44355 GCA_022664845.1 Lepisma saccharinum | reverse complement strand
TTTTGTTGTGCTCATTAGAGATGAATTGGTCTTGCTTCACTGTTATTTCAGTGCTCAAATTGAAATTGAAGTCGACGGACTTCTTCATTCGATAGCGTCGTCCCTGTTCAGCTGTCGTTGTGCTGTTTGCTAAGTTTGCGTACACATCGAACACCACAGTGCAGCTCTTCCCAGCATAGTGGTTCTTGACAAATTCCACATATACCTCACAAATGGTGGAAACTGAAGATCCTCTTTGCCAAATCACTTTGTGCATCAGAAATCCTCCATCAACAATTATGTCAAAGTTTGGCAGATATATGTTTTTGTTGATTAGATCAAACAGTGTGTATAGTACTATTTTTTTGTTTTTCTCATTGCACCTTCATTGAATAAGGCTAACGGGAATGGGGCCAATTCATATACCAAAAAAATCTTCAAGTCTTCGTCCGTTTTTTTCATTATGGAAATCCTTTGAAAAAGCAGGAAAGGATCTACTTTAACCTTTTCATTGTTGATCTTTATGGATGAACTCACAGAGGAAAGAGGGACTATTCTATCTTTGCGTGATAGCCTCATATCTGAAAATGGTAATCCTACCATTTTAACCATCACTTGCTTACCAATTGTAACAGCATCGTAGCAGTTGTGTAGCATCTCCCACCAATCCGGTTCTCTTGAGGTGAACAGAAGACCACAGAACTCTTCTAGCGATGTGCAAATGTCGTTAGTTGCACACATCCCCATGGCCCATTTGCTTATTACACTATCTGTAATGCCCCGTCCACGTGTTAGGTCACCACGGCTTTTGAAGCTTCGCATCAGAGTAGTCTCGATAGTCATATCTGACCAAAAGCGATCAGATCGCCGCATCGTGAAGTACCCACCGTTGACGAAGTTGTGGTAGTCTTCTGGCGTCATTTTTGATGGAAGATTCATCATATCCTGCACATACAAGTGGCAGGATTTCGTGTAGGGAAAGTGGCCAGATGCGTGAAAGTAAGGTATCATTCTATGTACACAAGTTAGGTGGGCATCCCAATCACCTGACCTCTCAGCATGAATGCACTCTTTCATCAAATTTACCATTTTGAAGTATTGGATCCATAGCTCTGCAGTTCGTCCATTTCCACTGAGCTGTTCTAGTGCTTCTCCAAATTTGTTTGCCAGTGATTTCAGGTGTGGGGTTTCGTTCAATGAGCTCAATGAGGGAGTCTCATTTAGGAAATCGGACATCAATTCTTTGACACATGTCTGCTCTTCCTCTGTGATTTGGGTATGGTCAAATATGATGTTGGACAAGGCAGTTTGTGTGATCAAATGACCTCTGACTGCCCTGGCAAAAGCATGGCCTTGAAGCATCTTCTCAACTGATGTTGGAGCGTAGACAGTGCTCAAAAGTTCTTTTATACCACTTCCGGACATTTGGTAGCCAATACATCCCAAAAACGACATAAGGAGATGAAATCCACCGAGACGTACAATGCACTTCGATAGGTCAGAGTCAGCTGGAGCATCTGCAACTATTTCTCTGGCTTTCCAATATAATGGCTGGTCGAACGTGTTGATCAAACAGTCCTGACTGATTTTTTCACACAACTCGCCTGCATATCGTATTGCGGTGTACACTGTATCGTAGTCAGAAGGAGGAGCAATTATGAAAGGAAGTGTGACAATTTTAGTCTTTTCGCTGTAACTTCCTCTTGTAACGGAGTGTATGTACCCCTTCCATTCTGGCACTTCAATATGTTGCTTTTTAGCAAGCAGCCATAGGATGTCATGTGGTTGAGGATGTGTCGATTCCTGTGGTACTTCTACGTTTTCCACATTGACGTTTTGTAGACCACCTCCCTTACCTTGGAATGCTTCTAGTGGAACAATTCCAAGTTTTCCGATCTCAATTGACGTGGGCATCTTGATCAGTCTTGGTATAGCTGAACCTCTTTCCACTGAACTGGAAGGGGTAATGCATCTGATTCCACCCATGCCGTGGAAAGTGTTCAGTCCATCAATGGTGCATACATTGAAGTCAGCGTTGTCGAAGACAAATTGATTGAATGATCCTGTTTTGAATGCTGGTTGAGCATGAACCACAGCTGACATTTCTAAAGTTTGGGCTTCGTAGTAAGATGAACAGAATCCTAAACTTGAAAGAAGGTTAACTAAGTTTTTAGAGGGATATCTTCTGTAAAGTAGGGGTGAGAGGCTATTCAATATTGAGGACAAGAATGTTCGTGGTCGTACTACAGAGGTGATGGCGTGTGCAATAGCGACGCATTTCCTCTTCGTTTCCTCGACTTTTTTAGTTTTCTTCAACATCGCCTCCTCTAGGAACGTTAGAAGCGATGGAGTTACAGAATTCGCGTCCTCAAGGAAGTTATCACCAGGTGGGTAGACGAGTATTGTACATTTGACTCTGGATAACTTGCCTTATTATTTCTACTGCTTTTCTTACGATCCTAAGTCGCTCGTCGATTGAATTTGTTTCCTTGTTCTCGTACCAAGCATAATTCAAAAGCTTGTACCCAGAGTCTCTAAAACACATGACTGGAACGTTGAATCGATTGCATCCTGGTTTCACTATTAAGCGATCTCCATATATTTTTTTTTTTTTTTCAAGTTTTGTTTTTACTGTTTTCGCGTCGAGTTTTACCCCTGTTACTGCTGCCATCAATTCGCCCATTGAAAACTGGCAATCACTGTCTCTTCAAATCAGCCATAATACTTTGGGTCTTTGTGTAATTTTTACAACATGAGGTATGAACTAGGAGGGGTTTTTGGAGCTCTTGTTGTCCCTCCTTTCCTTACTTGCTATTATAAGCGAAAGAATTCCCTTTTCTGACACTCTTGAAACGTCATCAGCTGATTCATCGATGTGTACATCACACACAAAACACTTATTAGTCATTGCGAAAGCGAATCACTCTCAGGAAATATAAAAACACTATTATAGTCAAAAAGATCCTTTACACGTCACACGACACGCGTTAACAACAAACTGGAATCAAGAAATGCATGAATAGAACGGGTCTTTAAAGGAAACTCCCTTGTTTACCCTTCCAAAAATACTTTGTTTTGCCATTACATGTCTTGTACGTGCCTTAATGTGATTAGATATTTAATAAAGGCAATTTTAAATTGCTATAACTTTGGACAAGTTGAAGTTAATATATTAGATAATAACTCATTTGAAATAAAATTTAGTGTTGTACTACTTTTTTTCCTGAGGACTTGGCTGAAGTTAAGGGATGAGGTTCTAAAAGGCGAAGTTTATCTGCTATAAAAGTGAGGCAAAAAAGCTATTTTTTTTTATAAATTTGCAATTTTCGCAAGCATATATCTCGAAAACTATTAGGAATAGGGAACAAACGAATAGAACCAATCTTGTACGAAATTTTCTCAAGTTTCTTTTTGAACATAAATACTTTTTCGCTACGACGCACCGTTCTCGAGATATAAGCGAAAAACCGAAAAAAGTGACCTTCCCCCGCCCCTCCTGCACCCCACTCACCTCGTAGGTCCGGGGACTTTTAGTATGTTGACCTCCTAACTACTCCAAACACAGCCCTGAAGTCAAAAATTCTGTTCCCGAACATGTCCTCTAGACCCCCCTTTTGAGTGTTCATTGACTGGACTATTTAGGGAACTTTGACTCAGGCCATCTATTATTACGTGATCAAACAAAATATACTGTAATTCAATTTGCAACTGGCATTTTAAACCAGTCATTAGAAAATATATTTTACCTCGTCGCATTAATTGACTTCAGCAGAATTGTACAGTCAGTTCGAATTGAATTTATTTATGACTTAAGGCATTTATAGGGTTGAGGCAAGGATGCGGAAAATTTAAGTGAGGATAGTTGGCCATTGGTGTCGAACTCAGGACCACCCGAATAAGAAGCTAACGTTTTACCAATTGAGCTATAGCGTACTAATAGTCTCTGTTTCTGTATTAGGGTATTAAGATTCATCCATGAAAGAACGTCTTTCTTCTTGAGTATATTATTCACCCATATTATCTCATTAATATGCTTAGTGACTTTTTATAACTTAAATTGAATGTATTATTTGATAATAAATAGTTCTATTAATGTGCCTTCATTAACTATGAAACCACCCTCTTTCAAGCAGACGCCGGACAGAAACAGCACAACAACAACTGTTCTGTGTCATGGTTACCAATAATATAAAACACCTACAAAACAAGGAGAGCACAGCACTTAATGGAACATTAACTTCCATTAGAGAGCAGACTCCAGACAGAGACAGCATACGAGCCAACCTGTCACTACGGCTAGTTCATCACAAGTGAACTTCAAAGCCAAACATACTAGGATCACCGTCCCAGTGCAGGGTAACCATCCAAAGAGGAAAAGAGGGGTTTCTCCCAAAGAAGGAAAGGAAGAAAAAAAAAACATTCAAGACTGGTATCATAAAACCTATGAATACTCCAAGCGGAGCTCTAACATGACCCAGGAACTGGGACTGGAACTTGGATAGCTACATCACTAACAGGAGGTCTAAAATGCTAAACGCAGATTCACCAGCCAGGGACATGCACACAATAAACAACAAAAATAAACTTGACAGTGCAGCCGCTACACCTCCTGTGCTCGAGGAGAAAAAGGGGCAGTATCTAATCCATAAAAGCGCTAGTAAACACCCCAGAAGTAAACATGCGATCTGAAGTAAGAAAGAGAAGGAAAGAATTCCTTCCAAATATTTACACGAGAGCTTCAAACGAACGCTGCGACGAAGACAAAAACAGACGTTTTGAAAAGGAAGAGTGTGAACAACACACATCAATCACAGAGATAAAACTTATTTCCAATATTCAAGTTTGAAGATCAGGAACTAGAAATTATGAGTGGCCATTCAGCACTAATATGGTTGGAGACCATGAACGGAAACTTACCCTGGTACTCCATGAACCATACACGCAATCACATAACAAAACATTCACGTTTACAAATAAAAATTTCATCGCATCCACTAGACTTTGTTAACGCGCAAAAGAAAGGAATAAAAGTCGGAACAAAAAAAACAAAAAACAATAATATATCACGTGTACTAATTTCATAATCAAAGAAAAACTTATAAAGCATTGTTCAATAAAATTCTGAAACATTTAGATCTATTCAGAGCAAGATCATGGAAATATTTCATAGCATTAACTACCAGTTATTTAACTTTAGTTTTTGTCATCTATAACTACTGTAGTCATAATTAAACAGTAGACCCTCTTTTATCGTATTTATTGCAATAGTTATTAAAATTTAATCTTTACAGAGCAAGTATGTGCTCTACAACTATACATAAATGACTCTGCAGAAAACATTGTTATAGAAAATTTCATTCTTCCAGTATATTGTAAAGTTGAAGTTCAAAAGTCCATTGTAAAGTCTCACTTTTATATCTTGCTGAATTTGGTTAAGTTTCGTTACATTTTTTAGCAAACAGTTCAGAATTTATAATTTAGAAGTAACAACACTATCTTATAAGTGGCTTATACAGAGTGAAAGTAATTCGACGTAAATGAACAGATTTTTGGAAACACAGAAATTTAATTACAAGCCTTTAAGAATTTGGAAAGAAAGAAAAAAAGTATAGTATTATAAAACCTTACCGATCAACAAAAAAAAAACTTACGGAACTTTCCATTCTTTCGATAACATTTTCTTTCAATATAAATTATTGTTAAACTGAAAATCTCAAAAAATAATTTTAGAAATGAACTTACACACTAGGGTCAGATCAAGCGTAGACACTTTGAACATTTAACTTGGAATCATGTGACAGTTTATCGTAAAAGTTGATACAACATAAATCGAATGGAAAAAAATATAATTAACAGTTGAATTTCAAATAAATTTCATGACCCCATTGCTTAAAAGTAAACAGGTAGGAATCCTGACTCCTAGCCGGCTAAAGATACAGTAACGAGAAACGAAATTCGTAAATCGATGACCGAAAAGGAACGGGAAGAAAAATATAAACACGGAGCACAAATGCCGGCCGGGTGGTCGAGCGGTCTGCGGCGGTAGGCTATCGACTCAGCGGTCCCGGGTTCGAGTCCCGGCAGGGGCATGGGTGTGGATTTTAACACTTAACAGCTAAAGGCAAAATCGAGACGGGCCGAAGTCCAAAGTTACTAAACTGGCCCATATAAAAAAATAAAAATAAAAAAAAAAACGGAGCACAAATAAATAACCCCGGTCATAACGTGAGCTTAAATTAGCCTCGAACAAAAATTATAACATTGTAAGATGGAGACGTAGAAGTACATTTTCTCCATGGTAAAATTTAAAAATTTAATCTGAATTCTTAACGTTAAATGGATAAATACAAGGAAGATACTGGTTCTTAAGATTTTTCAGCCCCATGATGCGAAGTGTTAGTTAGGTGGGTGAAAACAGTTTCATGTCCGCCGTGTACTACTATGAAAAGCCCATCATTTCAACAGATTTACCTAGTATTACAAAATTCTTTAAAGTATACATATTTACTCACTGTAGCTATATAGTAACCAAGAAAATTTGGAAGAGAAATTTCTTTACTTAATAGTCTGTCTTTCAACAACGGTAAGAATACTTTATAGCTCCATTCAACATGCAATAAAAAAAAAACGGTCTTCAGAAAGATGGTGTCTTGAAGAGACGATTCAAACATGCAAGAACTTGAAAAGATCTTCCTCAGCTAAGCAGAAGACAACGGACATCATAATATGTCATTAACAGACATACAGGATTACAGTTACCTGATGAGCCAACTTTATTTCGTGGCTACTTCATAATTTATAACGTTTGCTGTACTCATACAATATGCACTTCCTACTGTGGAAGTTCCATTATCATATCTATCTCCTTTTTTTTTCACTGGACCCAAAATCCACAATAACCCTTGCACTCCAAAGAACATCCACTATAAAAGATAGACAGGGCTACCAGACCCTTCTGTCAACCAAAACTGCCAGAATTTCTCAAATAATCATTCTGAACCAAGCGATCATAATAAACAAACCCTTAAAACAAACTTCGAAGAATTTTAACAGTATATTTTGAAGAAATCTTTACAAACAGGAAGCGAAAACTTTACCTGGCGGGAAGATGTACCAATCATCTTCCAACACATCTTCTTCCAGCATCCAATAAAAATGATAAAGATAAAGCGGCATCTCATAAAAATTATGAGAACCGGCTGTCTATAAAAATAGTCTGCATCGAAAGTCATCCGCAAGCAGAAAACAAAACAAAAGAGTAACGAAATCCGATACATAAGTGTGGAAAGAAGAAGACGATGATCATTACAGTAACAGTGGACTAGCAAACAGTCAAAATAGTAATAATCTTCTAACAGCGGACTGTATAAAGAATGAAACACATGAATCGGTGATAAAAGCCCGTTACAACTAAATAAAATCTTTATGAATTTTACTAGTGAAGATTATGTTTGTTAAGAACAGAGATTCACTTTTAAGTTGTAATCGCTTAAACACTCATATTATCACATAGTTTCACGATAACCATTGAACGCTTCATCAGAAGTTATTATGATAATGAAACATTGAAATTATGTATTTCGTAATCGCTGTTTTGATGAATTAAACTGGATCCTTGTCTTTTTTAGTTAATGTTTTGTTTGTTTTTTCCTTTTTTGTAATTAATACAGAGATCCAGATTTAAATCCGCTTGAACTTATATGTACTTTTCCTTGAAGTATTTTAATTTTCGGTTTTGTCTTTTGATAACATCTTCAGGTAAAACTTAGACCATTAATCTATTTCAATCTGTGCATCAGATGATTTTCTTCCTTGCTTTAATGGTCTCTAAGCTGTATCTGTTAGAATAATGATTTGGTGTTTTGAATTAAATGGCATGTATTTAATAGTTCGAAACAATGTGTTCACAATTTAATTTCATTGATATTAATAGTGAGCATTGTTTTAAAGATTTCAAACAATGAGAATTGGAAATTTTTAAAGAAATTAACAGATTTTAACGTTTTATGGACGTGATTATTATTCGCTGTTTTATAAACAAACTATGAAGGTTTGCTAATTAATATCTGCGAATAAATTAAGTTTAGCAGAATGACGATTCTAAAGGGACATCAATACCTGGAAACTAATGATCAAGAGAACTAACTGCATTTATGGTAAACTCAAGAACCTCATGGACTTAATTCAGGTTGTATGTTTGTTTACAAAGTTATAATATACTATTACTACTGACACGTAGTATTGCTATTATTATTAATTAAGCTGATTTAACATATTTTGGCGACGAGAAAGTACGAACTCATGCGTATTACTGACATTTTTTAGCAGCGATATTGTTTTAAAAAAAAGGGCTAGGTCAATCATGAGTGAGCAAGAAGCCAATCAGAGTCAACTAGAGAATAGTTTGAGTAAATACAATCGGACACATCTTAAATAGTAAAAGAAAGATGAGTATGAAAGATAATGCATTAGATTACGAATAAAATACAAAGTTTGATGGATCGATTGAAAATTGTAGTAACCAACAAATAAGATCGGTCAAATCAAAGTGGTTTCAAAAAAATTATAATATAATACGGGCATTAATAAGCAAACACAATTACAAGGAAGGCTCAAGCAGTTATCTTGGGTAAATGTAGCTCCGTATTATAAACAGATTATGACTAATGATATATCAGTGGTAGCAGAAGTTGACACAGGCAGCTGTGTTAATTTAATGACAGCACCAACGTTAAAGTTGATTCAGCCAAACATACAGGTAAAAGATAGACATATCAATTTGCAAGTGGCAAATGGGCAACGTATAATAACTTTAGGTTCAGTGGGAATAGAATGTCACATAGATGGGAGACCGATACACTTGGAGTTTTATATATTATAGAGGGCATGTTAAAACATACGTTGATTTGGCGAACAGGTCTAGAATTACTCTGGCCTCAGTGATGAAAGATGTTCACAAATACAGACTCAACTGAATTGAAAATGATATCTACATGAGATAGTAAAATTGGTTATAAACAAAAGTTAATACGGGAATATTCGGATGTTTTTAGTGATAATATTTTACAACCATTAAAGGATTATAAGGTTGACATCAAGGTTTATCCTAATGCGATTCCTGTATTTAGAAAGTTTTATAGGGTGCCATATAGTCTGGAAGAAAAAGTCAAGCAAAATCTTGACAAATTACATCAACAAGGAAAATTGAACCTGTTACTTATGCCGAATGGGCTACGCCAATTGTCGTAGTACCGAAGAAGTAAGGAACAGAAATTCGTATATGTTCTGACTTCAGGGTAACTTTAAATAAGTGGGTAAAGAACATGTCTTACCCACTGCCCACTTTAGAAGACATTCTTTCAAAATTACAAGGGGCTCGTACATTTGTGGATCTTTATATGAACCAAGCATACTTTCAACTCGAGTTGGACGAAGAATCACAAAACTATTAGTGTTAAATACGCCATGGGGGTTGTATAAAAGTAAACGTCTTCCATTTGTGTTGTGTTCCTCACCATTTATTTTTCAAAGATTTATGGACAGTACCTTAATAGATTTGCCCTTTGCACAGGCTTTTCGAGACGATGTGGTAATTGGTGGTCGAGATTTAGAGGAATGTGATAGATATAAGTGTAAGGTATTGGATAGATTTAGAAATCGTAACATTAAAGTGAAATTGGCGAAATGTAAATTTTTCGATTCCACTATTGAGTACTTAGGACATAGCATTTCAACTGCAGGTGTGATACCACTGGCAAAACATCAGCAAGCGATATCGGACTGTCCTCCACCTCAGAATGTTAGTCAACTTAGATCGTTTATAGGAATGGTTATGTACTTCCATAAGCATACACCAAATTTAACAAATCATATGTATTTGATGCATGAATTATTGAAAAAGGACACAAAGTGGGAATGGATAGAGGCACATCAAGAGCAATTTGAAGAGATAAATAAGATTATTGTGGAAAGCAATAAAATGCATATATTTAATCCTAAGCAGCCCGTATTTTTAATAACGGATGCTAGTCCATATGGTGTGGGAGTACAACTATGTAACGAATTGAGGAAGGTAAATTAAGCACAATAGCTTGTGCGTCAGCAAAGTTAACACAATGCGAGCGAAATTATTCACACTTCGAGAAGGAGGCATTAGCTTTAGTATTTGGGGTGCGAAAATTTCATAAATATTAGTATGGTCGACCCTTTACCGTTGTAACAGACTCGATACCAGTTACTTTGATTTTTGGCGAGTAAAAGGCAATACCGTCTTCTGCACACCCCAGATTGGTAAGGTGGTCCCTGTTTCTATCAGGGTATAATTATAAGATAGTAAACAACAAGAAGGTGCAAGTAGTGGATTGTTTGTCAAGATTGCCATCTGAGGGAACAACCGGAGACTCTGAGGTATCACAGTTACACGTAATAAATGTCAGAGAAGATTCGCCACAGATACCAATTATTCAACAAGAAATACAAAAGGATATGTTGCTAAAACAAATTTATGATTGGACGATAAATGGTTGGCCTACGCATTTACCCAAAATATGTCAAGATAACACTTACAAACTGTATTACAAACATAGGACAGAGATAACTATATTAATAAATGTTTATTCAAAGGTGGACAACTCATAGTACCTACCTCATTGTTACAAGAGTTGCATGAACAACATTTAGGCATAAATAGACTAAAAGAAACTTTAAAGGCGGCCTCGGATGATTAATCAGCTAGAATATGTATAAATAATTGTTATGAATGCCAGGTTCAACATCGTAGAAATTCCCATATACATTTCGCTAAATGGAATTCGACAAATACACCTTTTCAAAGACTCCACATTATTTTTTTTTTATTTTGGTAGGAATAAGTATCTGATTGCACTAAACAGTTATTCAAAATGGGAACAGATAATGATGGTTAAAGGTACATCAGCAAAGGAGACCATAGCAAAGCTTCAAAACATGTTCGACTTTGTGGGTTTTCCAGCAATAATAGTATCAGATAACGGACCACCCTTTTTCAGTTGGGAGTTTAAACAGTGGTGTCAGACGCAAGGAATAGAATTGGTACAGTCACCGCCCTATCACCCACAGAGTAATGGGTTATCAGAACGAGGGGTACAGGATTTAAAATCATTGCTTAGGAAAAAATCTATTATAAGCGCCACACATCATTGGCCAAGTGTAATAAATAGTATACAATCTGACATTAGGTTTGCTAAAACACCTTTATTAAACGGCAAGTCACTAGCTGAAATGATTTTTTTTTGTATGTACCAAACACGAGATTCAGTCGATTGTTCAGGGAAGCTAAATGTGATAAATTGGGGAAAGCGACTGTAGCTCTGAAATTTCTTCAAAATAATTTTTGTTTTGATGTGAATAAAAATTACTTTTCGAAGTTTGTCTCTGTTATTCATGAACACACTGTTTATTTAACACAATGTATGAGGTCGCGATGCAAAAGCAGGTGAGAAAGGCTGTATTAGGGTAATTAGCATGTTAAAACTTAACAGCTTACAATTAAATCATATGTTCTCAAAGAGAATTTGCTTGAAATATAACTAAATATATAAATAAAATTTGTATTGTAGTAGCACGGTAGCTACACGAGTTTCATTTAGTTTTTTAAAAAATAGTGGACATATTCTTTTCGCTATATGTTTTCACTTTTCAGTAATTCATGTGCTCGTGTTTCAGAGCTACAGGTGCTCATAGTTAAGGTGGCATCATCACAAATGACGTCATAGCTCGGCGCATAATGGCGTAAGCGGTATGAACTCAGGAAATCATATTTGAAGTAGACTCAGCCATAGTTACCTGAAGACCATAAACGACATTCAAATTCTATTAAGCACGTACTTAGAGTACCAATTACAGATGTCCTTGTATGACTACATTCTATACAAGAATAAAAGTTCAAAGAAATAAATATCTTACAAGAAAACAGTCTTATTTATTGTAAAGCGTTTAGGTAGTGGGTATCTATCCCCAACCTTCGGTATAAGACGAAAGTTCAACTGTTTCTCGCCACATACATGACATCCACCGTATATGCAAGTATTTGTCAGTCAATATTACCCAACTCAAGTGCATTTTCTCCTCTCTCATGAAATTTATCCCGATCCTAAACTGTTTATTGACTATAAAACAATTTTAGAGGAAGTAAAGAAAGGTGTATTTTGGTTTTAGAAGAGTTCATTCGTCAGCATGAGACAGATTACTCAACATTCACTATAGCCACTTAGAGAGCATATTGATTAGTTCTTTCACATCATACAAGTTTTCTCCCTGGGGTCGTAGATTGGAATTACACTACTGTAGCTATCTGCCCCCGACAGGTATTTTCCCTCAGATGAATCTATATACAAGTACTGGCTCAGTCCATGTGATCTATTGGTTTCGATTATAGGCTTGGATAAATGGAGGAGGCACATAGGTTCAAAACCTGCTGCCTACCATACGGGCTGAAGTTTCCAGGGTTAACCTCTGCACGCCAGTAGAATGAAGCATGGTAAGACCCTGGCTGTTATTTTCCCATCCCTTCCTCCAGAACAATGATCAATCATAATGGGACATCATACCTATGACGTGGGGGATGATGGAATACCTAGAGCCCATATAAAGAAATCTATTTCTAAATATATTATATATATATATATATATATATATATGTCCTGATATATATATATATATATATCCTTATATATATATATATATATATATATTTATATATATATATATATATATATATATATATATAAGGACAAATTTCAAGGTATTATCCTCATAATGAACTATTTTCCGAAATATTCCATATTTAAACTTAGGAAGAACTGTGTCTCTACCTGTGCTTATTAAAACAAGAAAATCTTTCGATTCTTAAAACAAGTTTTAAACAAATATATGAGACATTTATTTCTGGTAAGATTTGGTAGAGATTTTTCAAGGATAATTCAGTTTAAGTACCTACTTACGACATCTCTGTTAATAAATGTTTTTAAAAGTTCAAGTTTATTTGAAGGAAAACTTTCAGGAAGACGGTTCTGCTAACAGCTTTCGTGTAGATTTCTTTCTTTCCGTTTCTATGTAAAGCATGAATGTTGTAGCTAAACGAAAGTGTGCACATCTTAATATCCGTGCAAGCTGCGCGCCGCGGTGGCTCAATGGTCGAGCGCTCACCTTTGATGCTTGGGGTCGTCCGTTCGATCCCTGCTGATGCCATGAAGTGGACAAACACCGTGTACGTGGTTCTCTCGAGGTTCTCGCGTTTCCCACTTTCTTCATTGCACCAATTATTCATCCATCATTATTCATCCGCCCTAAGCTAGAGTTCCCTAAATGCCTTAAAAATTATATTTACCAAAAATTCCGTTCAATCTGCTTCATCGGATTTCTTGAGTCACAGAGCGGATACTAGGAATTTCTTTACATAAACTGGATAACATGAAGACGGCATGTTTACATGTACTTCAATTCAGCTGTTATCCATTTATAGTTTTCCTTTAATACGTATGTGGAATGGGCGAATGAGAAAGAAAGGAAGAAAGAAAACAGCGAGGAATGATGTGCATATTAAATAATAGAGAGGAACACATAGATTGTTTCTGAATGAAAGGAAGTAAGAATAACACGAAATTAACGTTAGATCTCATATAGTACTTTCCTAAGATGTTATCTTAAATTTCTCCACAAGCTTAAAGATGGATCCTTTTCTATTACGCCTTACTGTTATATAACCCGCAATTGTTTAAAGTTGGTTGGGTTCCATTTAGGCGTGCTCAAAGATGTATTTGTTGAGTATACATCAACAGTCTTCACATAATCTCGGATTTGGATTTGTAGGTCTTCAGCTTATCCAGAAATTCTTCCAAGGATTGAATCTGACGCTGATTGTCATTCATCGTAGATATAATAATAAGACTGCTTTACTACAAACAAGGCAAAACTTACACACCAAAATTTGTTCAAGAACACGCAAATGTCTTCTTGAACAACAGTTTTCTGTCTTTCCTTTAACTTACTAACCTCTAGCAGTTGCGTGCGTAGTTCGTCGTTGCTCTAAAAAATAAAAAAGGTCGTTGCGCTAGACACAGCTTTACCAAAACGTAATCGAACAATTTCCGGAAGATTTCTTCATTCATCATTATGTTGTGATCATCCCTTCTTGTTATCATGGATGCCACTCTTCTAATTTGAGCTCTTCTCAATTTAGCAAGGAACTGCAGTAAATATTTTTTTTCTTTCTGCAATAGAACGATCAGTGATGCTGTGGATATGGGCATATTAGCTTGGACTCGATACTGCGGCCTCGTTCGTCCAATTTGTTCTCGATAGGGTTTCTCAGATCAAATCTCTGAAAGAACAAGTGAGTCGTAGGATATGGTCAGGCCCATATTTAGGTAAGTGCTATTCTGTGCTCGAGCACAGGGCGGCAAAATTTTGGATTTTTTTTAAGATTCACAATAACGTAATATTTAAAACTAGCAACCCGCAGAATCCGCGCAAGCGCAAGAAAATATGTTAATGTGTTTCATTCGTTCTAATTACAGTAGTTACTAATTAGCTAGCTTATCTGATTATTTTTAAAAACCCATCACTCCCACCCACACACCAAGGGGTGAGGATGAACTTGAACATCATGAAAACTAACACCGTTAAACTCAGCGACCTCGAAAACTATGAATTCAACTCTAATATTGGTCGTTTTCGATTATTTTTAAAATGCCCCCATGTTATTGTTAAGAGGACTTTGCACCTCCATATCTCAGCTCAGGTGTGACCTAGGGACCTGGAACAGCAAACAGGTTATTTGGATCATTTCTCTGACGAAATAGTTCCTAACTTACGACTAAGTTTTGACGAAATAATCAATGACTTTGCTCACAGTTAAGCTAGACGAAAACCGTTCATTGTGTAAGCTGATAAATGAGTTTCTCTTGTGCGCGTGCAAGTAACCTAAAAACCGATGAAACAATGCAGACAGGTGAAAAACAATTTATTTGCAAATACTTTGGGAAGAAATTTTTTTATTCGAGTAACCTAAAACATGAGAAAACGCATGGAAAAGAAGTTTCTTTGCAAATACTTTGGGAAGAGTTTTTTTTTAATTCGAGAAACCTAAACCATGAGAAAAGAAAACGCATACACAGGAGAAAACAGTTTCTTTGCAAATACTTTGGAAAGAGTTTCTCTTATTCGTTCGAGTAGCTTAAAAACATATGAAAGAATCCACACTCATTATGTAAACTAATATAAATTTTTACAAATAAATTTTTATAAAATGCTTTGTACTATAAACTCACTATAATTTTTAATTATGTGATAAGTTCAAAATAAACAATGTCAAAGACACTGCCTAGTTTTCTTAATTCCATATTTTAGTATTACAGTGATAAGAGTAAATATTTAAGAAATTCAATCATAATTCAAGTGAAATTATGAAATGTAAAAGTGACATAACCGTTGATTAAGAATTAATAGAACGCATTTTCTCCGGACAGACAGTAAATTAAAAGCTACATGATTAAATTACATGCCAGTATTCAGAGAATGTGTCCCCAATGGATGAGTGGTTAAGGTCGTTGCCTTGTAATAAAGGGATCCCGAATTCGATTCCCGATGGGGACACAAGTGGTTCGGATCCCAAGTTAAGCTGTAGGTCCCGTCCTTAGTACATCATCATCATCATCCAATGGAAAGTAATGGCAAACTACCATGGGTTCACCTTGCCCAGGGACCTTCGGGTCAAACACCTACCTTCGGGCAGAACACCACATCATAATCAGCATTGAGAGAATTAGGTCATTTAAAATTACGTTGTAACTTTTGTAACTTGTAATACCGAAACTGCTACTCAACAAGAGCTGGTATGTTAGCAAAATCACGGCTTGTTTGAGACATAAGTTTGTGCGAGAATGAGGTGGTGGTAGGGGGGAGGGGAAATTATTTAGAGCACAGGGGCGCACAATATATAAATACGGGCCTGGATATGGTTATCATCATACCATCGAACAGTAAGCTTAGCACACGATATCTGACATTTCCTTCTTGTGGAAGTAACGCGTATGGTGAAATGGTGCAATAATAAATAAAATAATAGATAGTATCGTAAAATAAACAGAAAGCAGTACGTCTGTTAATGGAGACTTAAAGATGCACATTTCACGTAAATTCACTAATGGACAACACATCTATATTTCGTAGTTTAACTCGTGTAATGTCTGAATTTTGTTGCGACATTACACTCACAAATCAGCGCATTTCATTTTGTAATTTTCCATACAGCTGGAGAGGATTCATTATTAATACCTCGATGTCAACACCACCTGGTGGTAGAATTTGTAACTGTACGAGGAAGAAGGCCGACTCAAGCCGGGACCTTAGAATGGTTTGAGATATCGCAGAGGGTCGAAGTGTGAAAGCAGATTTGTGTATCTTGAATGCAGAGTGCATATGTCTGTCATTAACAGCCTCGTATTAATTATTGTGAATATTTGTATCGTATGTTACTGCTGAGGCTTATGGTATTATTTTTGTGTGTAGTTTGAGTTTCGAATGGTTCCTATATTATAAACTGTAATAGGAAAAGAAAGGATTGGCAGATAACAGACAATATCTTCGGGATTTTACAGTTTGATTCTATTACACGTGGTTGAACCGACAGCCAACTTGGGACGCCATTTGGTCAGGTCTACTAAATTTACTGATAGTGACTTAGTATTCTATTATTCATTGAGCATTTTGACTACAACTAAATACCTTGAATCATCTGTCGTGATTAATTATTATTTTCCATTTCACTGTGCTTGGCGGAAATGTACATAGACCCTTGATTATTCGGAAGTTAATATTATTAATTTTGGTTAGAGTTATATCAGGCGAAATAGTTCCGGAAGCAGTAGTATAGGATTATCTGGACACTTCTATTTCCTCATATATATAACTGTTAACTGTTCCCGATGCGTCGTCCGCCACGTGGCGCCACTGTCATCTTAGTCTTTATTCTACTCATGTGTGTGTCTGTTACTCTCCGAGCGTGAAGAAGGTGAAATCACCGAAATATTCAAGATTTCCATACTTATAAGTGTTAGTGTGTGTCTGTTCACCTATAGAACAAAAAATTGTAAGTAATCCATTTTTTCTTATCATAATTTTAACTTAAATTGCCCTCTCGGCTTTCCTTTGTGTTACTTATATCATCATCATCATCATATTCAGCCGTTTTCTATCCACTGCTGGATGAAGGCCTCCCCCTTTTCTTTCCACATATCTCGGTCTGCTGATATCCTCATCCATGTAGCTCCTGAAAAACGCTTGATTTCATCTACCCATCTTACATTTGGACGTCGTCTCGGTCGTTTCTTTTCTCTAGGAATCCACTGTAGTACATTTGTCGTCCACCTTCCATCTGTTCGTCTAGCTATGTGACCGGCCCATCTCCACTTCATCTTCTTCGCACTCTTGATTACATCCTCTACCTTTGTTTGTGCGCGAATCCATTCATTTCTCTTCCTGTCCCTCCTGGTTATTCCTAGCATGCACCTCTCCATTGCTCTTTGTGTGACTCTCAATCTTTGAGTCGTTTGCGCATTCAATGTCCAAGTTTCGCAGCCGTACATCATTACAGGTAAGACACATTGATTATAAACTTTACGCTTCAGACACATTGGTAGTTTGCTTTTGAAAATAAAGTGTAGTCTTCCAAAAGAACTCCACGCCATTTTACATCTTCTATTTATTTCATCAGTCAACTTTGCATTCGATGTTTTAAGCTGGCCTAGGTAAACATACTCATCAACTATGCCTATTGTCTCTCCGTTAATCTTCACTTCCTTCTTTGCAGCATGTTGGTTGTACATTACTTTTGTTTTACTTAAGTTCATTTTAAGGCCGATTTTCGAACTCTCGTTACTCAGTTCTTCCATTCTGGTTTGTAGTTCTTCTGCACTTGAAGCAAACAGGACTATATCATCAGCGAACCGTAAATGATGAAGATATTCGCCATTAATTTTAATTCCAACTTCATCCCAGTTTAAATTCTGGAACACTCTCTCCAGGACCGCACAAAACAGTTTCGGAGAAATTGAATCTCCTTGCCTTACCCCTTTTCCAACTTTAAATTTTTCACTGTCTTGATGCAGCCTAATGACAGAAGTGGCAGTCGAGTAAATGTTTCGCAGTAACTTGATGTATGCACTTTCGATGCCTTGATGTTCAAGTGATTTAAGTACTGCTGACAAGGAGACCGAATCGAAAGCCTTTTCAAAATCTATGAATCCCAAACATAATGGAAGTTCATATTCATTAGTCCTTTCCATTACTTCATTCAATGTTTGTATGTGGTCCATTGTGCTAAATCCACGACGAAATCCGGCTTGTTCCCTTTCCTGATTAAAATCCAAGTCTCGTTCAATACGATTCAAAATAACTTTGGTGAACATTTTGTATAGGACTGACAGTAAACTAATTGGTCTGTAGTTTTCTACGCGTTCTTTGTCCCCTTTCTTGTACAACAAAATGATAACGGCATTGTTCCAACTTCTGGGTATTTCTCTCTTCCTCAAGCACATCGAGAATAATTTAGCAACTTCCTCTTTCATCTTTTCACCTCCCCATTTAAACATCTCTGCTGTGAGTCCATCTTCTCCTGGTGATTTTCCGTTCTTCATCCCTCGAAGTACTTTATCCACTTCTTCTTTCATTACGCCTGGGACATCAACATCAATTTCTTCTGAATCTTCATTTCCTAGTTCTTCCTCGGAGTAGTACAATTCTGTGTAGAAATTTTGAAATATGTTTATAATTTCTTCCTTATTTCGTGTTACGGTCCCGTCTGGTCTCTTCACTGCAATTATTTGCTTTTTCCCTATCATGAGCTGCTGTTTGGCTTTCTTCAGGCTCTTGTTTTCCTCGATTGTATTTTTAACAAGATTTTCGTTATATCTTCGTACATCCACTCTTATTTTCTTTCTTACGGTTTTATTTAGTTCTATGTACTCAATCCTCTTTATGCAATTTTCCTCTTCTTTCATTTCCCTTCTTTTCTTCATCAAGAGCTTAGTTTCTTCTGAGATTTTGCTCTCTTTTTTCTTTCTGGTACCTGCTATCTCCTTGGCTGTTTTTCTTATTATCTCAGTCAATATTTTATTTCTGTTATCGATGTCTTCTTCATCCTCTAACTCTTCCAAGGCGCTGAATCTGTTGCTTAGTTCTATCTCGAATGTCTGTCTGTGTTTTCCAAGATTTTCCAGATCTAAAACTGACGGTTTTCCTCTGATAAGCTTCTTTCTCTCTAGTTTAGTATTTAGTTTCAGCTTACATCTCACCATCCTATGATCACTCGAGATTTTGAAACTGTTTAGAACAGACACGTCTTGCACAATTGCCCTGTTATTTGATAGAACGTAGTCTATTTCGTTTTTGGTCCCATTTGGGCCTTTCCATGTCCACTTCCTCTGGGGCGGTTTCTTGAAAAATGTATTGGAAATGAACAGTCTGTTGGCTTCTGAGAATTCCACTAATTTCTCTCCTCTCTTGTTTCTTTTGCCAAATCCAAAGTTTCCCACTTTCGTGTCACTGCTCAGCTTGGTTCCTACTTTCGCATTGAAGTCTCCCATTACAATTTTGTAATGCGATTTGCTACTATCCAAAATCTTCTGAATCTCCTCGTATAGGTCTTCGACTTCCTCCTCCGGGTGCGAGGTTGTTGGAGCGTACACTTGTATAATTTCCATACTGTATCTCTTGTTAATTTTTATTACTACCCGTGCGATTCTATCTGAAATTCCTTCAATTTCTGTGATTCGTGACTTCAGGTCTTTATTAATTATAAAGCCAACGCCTGTCGCTTTTCCAGTTTCTGTTCCTTTGTAGTAGAACGTGTGCCCTGACGGTAGTTCCAACTGTTCTTCATTCTTCCTCCACACTTCTGATAGTCCTATGATGTCCCACTTAATCCTCTTAAGTTCATTCTGCAGTTCTTCTAATTTGTCCTCTCCTGCAAGTGACTTACAGTTGAGGGTCGCAACGTATAGGTCCGTTCGAGTTGCCGTGTCGGTGTCCTGGCAGTCTACAGTCCAAACCCGGGCATTTTGACCCTCTGACTTCCTGCAGGACTGACCGCTGCCGTTGCCAGCTGCATTCCGTCCTCCGGGTAATGAGGGCCTCCGAGGCTGTTTCCTTGCTTGTACCATCATATGTAAAGAAAGGAGGGGTGCTGACATTTGACTCACCACGCTGTCAGCTAATGCGGGTTGGTGAGCAGCCCATCCATGTTCGTTCGCCAAGCAGTTGCTTGGGTACTAACAGGCCCCACGACGTGAACGTATGGATTGGACATTAGGCGTCTACCCCGGTCGGTTCCCTTAAGTCTCAGCAAGAGTAATTAAGGGGTCTCCTCCCAGTTAGTGGCAGAAGCCTTTTGGGGCGACAGTCCCGGTTTCCCGGTCCTGTCCCGGTTTCCCGGCCGTTACTTATATATATATATATATATATATATATATATATATATATATAAGGTAAATTTAAGACAAATGAAGGAGAAAAAAGGATAATACTTCTGCTTACTTTTGCATTAGATCACACATATTCACATGTACACATAAAAAAGACTAGATTTCGTGTATTCACACTTTTTCAAGTACAGAGGAAGAGAGCGAAGTTCACGTGTTCACAAAGTACAAGTTTGTCCATAAAATATCTAATCCTGGACAGTCCACGTACCCCAACCTTTTACCTATTACCAAAGATCCACAAACCAGGTAACCCAGGCAGACCCATTGTAGCCAGCTATAATTCCCCTACTGAACGCATTTCAACTCTAGTTGACTCCTTCCTTCAACCACATGTTCAAGCGCTGCCTGCCTACATACGCGACACCTACCACTTTTTAGAAATCATCCGTAAATTACCGCCTCTTCCTTCTGACATACTGCTTTGCACCATAGATGTTACTTCCTTATATACCAACATTCCTCATGCCCATGGCCTAGCAGCTATGGAATTCTTCCTTAACCAGAGACCTAAACCTCATAGCCCAACCACAGCTTTCCTTCTTAACCTGGTCAACCTAGTTCTCACATGTAACAACTTCACCTTTGACGACAAACATTACCTTCAGATCCGAGGCACAGCCATGGGTTCGAGAATGGCACCTTCTTATGCCAGTCTGTTTATGGGCAAACTCGAACATGATTTCCTGCAAACTTAACCTTTGACCCCTCTACTCTGGGTAAGATTCTTGGACGATATAATGATGCTATGCACTCATGGTGAAACCAGTCTCAAGACATTCCTAGAACAATAGAACCAATTCCGTGTTGTCCAGTTCACCTGGTCCATTTCCGACAAAAGAGTGACATTCCTTGACGTGGACATCACCTTAGAAAACAACACTCTGACCACTTCCGTTCACATAAATCCCACCAACCATATGCAGTATTTACACTACTCAAGTTCCCATCCTTACCACACCAAGAAAGCGATTCCTTTCTCCCTTGTCCTCAGAGGACAACGCTTGAATTCCACCACCTCTGCTGCTGAAAGTTACAACCAACGCCTCCGGGAGGCTTTAGTCAACCGAGGCTACCCTTCTAACCTTGTAACCAAACAGATCCGCCGTGCATCCTCACACACTCAACCCACTCAAAAATCCAACCCACCGGCTCTAATCACCCAGTTCCATCCTAAACTAACCAAGGTCAAACAATTCCTACGCTCTAATTTCCACATTCTCCAATCTGACCCAGACACAAGATCAATACTCCTCGCGAAACCTAGATTAGTTTGTCAAAATCCACCTAATCTTAGAAAAATCTTGGTGCGTATGAATCCCTCCTTGCCACCACACCAAACCGGTGTACAGACATGCCAGAGACACAGATGTAAGGTCTGCTCCATTTTCATCACTTCTCCCACAATCACTATCAATACTGCTAATGGTCGGTGTACCCTAAATCCCAAGGGTACATGCCTTACCCCTAATGTTATATACATCCTAACCTGCAAGTTCTGTGATGCCTTTTATGTGGGGGAAACAAGTTGTGCTCTTAACATTCGAATTAATAACCATCGTCACTTCTGTACTATCAACAAACCAGATTCCCCAGTTTCCTTGCACACCGAGTCCCACAATACCAATTTTGATCTATCTTTCTTGGTTGTCATAATCCACATTTTACCCCCTACGACCAGCACCTCAACATACCGTCTGTGGGAGAATGCCTTTATTCACGGTTTGAGCGCGAAAATAAAACCTGGCCTTAACCTTCAATAACTCTAAGTTTCCCTTTTCCTCTGCATTTTCAACACATTTCCATCCACGATCCCACCTTGTACTTACACGCTATACAGTTATTATTATTTCAAGTTCCGGATATCTGCGCGCTACAGCAGTCAGTTGTTCTCCAGTTTTGAAGCTTTGTCCGTTACGTGTCGCCACTGTCTCTTCAAACTTGTATTTTGTGAACACGTGAACTTAGCTGTCTTCGTCTCTACTTGAAACAGTGTGAATACACGAAATATAGTGACTTTTTTGTGTGTACATGTGAATATGTCTGATCTAATGCAAAAGTAAGCTGTATGTATTATCCTTTTTTCTCCTTCATTTGTCTTAAGTTTACTTTAAATTGCCTTCCCGGCATTCCTTTGAACTAGTTATATATATGTATAGATATGTGGTATTTGCAATAAATCTGGTAAAAAGAACGTATTGTTATTAAAAAATACTCAGTTCATAAGATGGCCTTCGTACCTATGGCAAGTGTGTGTGTGTATGTGTGTGTAAGTTGGCCTTCGTACCTACGTCAAGAGAGAGAGAGAGAGAGAGAGCGTGTTTGTGTGTGTTGTAATGGGACCTCCTTTCTTCTTTTTCTATATGTATCAATAATAATCAAAGTGCAGTATGTTATCACTGCGTGGTCTGATTGCAGATTGTTAATTAGTTCGTAACAGCTCAGGGCGCTATGGATTCTTAACGAAACTCGACGTGAATTCGACACACTGATAATAAAAATATTATCAGTGTGGGCTACAAACACCAAAATATATAATCGTAGAGCCGACGATTATATTAACACTACTGCGGTGCTTTTTAGCGCCCTAATTAGCAGTATAATCGAAGTCTCCCAAACGAATTAAAGAGAACACGATGATATCAAATTATGTGTGTTTATTCATAGTGTGAAAATTCAACAAAATATACCTCTAGTTTTATTGAATCCAACCTAGTTTTTTTTACATACCTGGGTTCACTAAACAAAAGCGACTAAATCTTATTTCATTGTCATAACATATAAAATCTTTTACTCAGCATTATAACAATTATTATATTAACACATTATAGTCTTATTCCGATAATACAAATAGAAACAAATCGTTTGATATAATAAAATCTCCATTTTTAATACCAAACTATCACTTTAATTGTGCTGCCATCTACCGAGCAACACTTGAAACATCTGCAATACACCTAACTGGTTTGCAACCCGTAAAACCTCGAATCATATTCTTTGGAGCTCTTTTTATCACAAAATCAAAGATAATTTCCATAAAATATTAAATAAATACCTTTAACAAATATAATACTAAACATTCAAATTGTGAACTTAAGACTTTCTGCGTCTTAAGTCAGAGTATCATCCAAGCATTCACCTGGTGTGTCTGAGGCACTCCTTTACCAAGGGAGGTGAATACCGAGAGGATACTCCGGTAATGTATGAATTACCATGTGCCCTCCAACCAACCGGGATCAGGAAGGTGAAAATCCTTCCCAGTGTTTGTCTAGTGAACCTGAGGAAAACCTTACCTTGAAGCGACAACACCTGGTAGGATATTCTGTGACGACGTAGCTGAAAGGTAGACATAAATGGGGGAATGGACACTAGGAACCAATGGAATAATAAATTTAACTCTTATAAAAAGGTGGGTTTATTAACCCTAGGACTGAACACTAATCATGGGAAAACGGGCGGAACGAGTCCCACGAGCGGCAATGAATTTCATACCCAGCATTCCGAATCACAGTTCCACTTACCAGACAGAGGGCTCAGACAGGTGTCGCTGGCTGCGACGTTCTCAGATTCCAACAAGGCTCCAACCATGCAAGAACCAGCTAGCTCGCTAGTTCCAAAGTGACGCCCAATTCATTCTGTCCCATAGAATGACTGGCTCTATGGTGCCCAAAGCCTTCCCAGGCCTCGGCTGGACGGGCGGGTCACGAACAGCAGGACCTGCCTAATTCGAGCAATGCAGCGATCTCGCCCAACTCCACTCGGTAGACTCTCACTAACTTATCTTCTCCCTTCTCCTTTGCTGTCGCTGTATTTATGTCAAAAGCGGTATTACAGGAATTTCTTCCGTGTTGAGGCAGCGACCCTGGCGTGACAGTACAAATTGTTTCATGTCTGAGCTAGAAACAATGACGGCTTCGAAGTGTGTTATCCCATCTTGTCCATATCCCCTCATCTAAATTTTTAATGTCTCCGCTGATTAAGAAATAGGTGAGAGGGTAGACTGGGATCCGCTCCGACAGTCTTACCATGATTAGAGTTCAAAATTGTACAAAATAAACTTTTTATTTAAAAGCCCTTCTTCCCATTTTATGTGTGTTATCCTTTTCCCCAAAAATAGTAAAGCAAACAAAAATTCAATCGCTTGAAAAGATACAAAAATAAAATGTTTTGTGTTGTTTACAAATGCACTCGGAACACCACGTGGTGTGAGGCAGCAACCGACATAAACGCGGAAACGTCGACGGAAACGCGGATGCATAAAAGGACTTCTTCCTTGCAGATATCTTGACTTGCCGATGTGAAGCTCCGTAGAGTTCCAGGCGAAAAAATAAAAAGAGAAGAAAAAACACACGTGAATGAATTAAACACATAAAAACATATCATTGCAGTCTTTGAGCTGCTTGCTTGCACTTTTTGTCCAAGCGATAAAACAAAACGATAAAAAAAAAAAAAGAAATGTCATCTTTATCATCAGTTCTGGTGACACTGTCGTGAGGTGAGGCGTATCCTCGTCGCTGTTTTTCATTATTCATTTGTCTCTTTCTAGTAAGTCTGAAATGACGGAATATAGTAATATTAAAAAAAAAATCTGGTTAAAATTATTTACCCATATGCACTTCACTGAGCGTTCGTAAATCTATTGTCGCATGTAAAAACATGTACTTCATTATAACGTAGGCTTTCACTTAGGTAGATCTTGGAAAAAAGTCGCGAAGTTTCTAACAAGTTTTCGTGTAGAAAGTTTGGATCAATTGTAAACGAAGTCGAATAATAATCGTTGAGAATAATCAAAGTTCACTAAACCAATGGATCCACCGATACGTCACGCTCGCAGTGATGGCATCAATGCTCAAATGCTGATGGTGTGGTGGACCAGTGTTGCCAAGTTAGCGACTTTGTCGTTAGATCTAGCGACTTTATGGGGTGCGGCAGTGAATCGGGCGATTTTAAAAAAGTTATTGTAAGACAATGGTGAAATTTGTTTCGGTGTAACACATTGAAATACAAAGTAGATATGAAAGAATTTACGTATCTGTGAATGTATGTTACCAAACAAAGCAGTGTTTCACAAAGTGAAGCAAACAGTGTTGCATATAAAAGGAAAATTATCACTATGTTTTTCAAAGATATTGTTTCCTATAGTCTCTATGTCACTGTTTATCTGTCTCTGTACACATCGGCTGGGTCATGTAATTAGCACTGGGCTAAAAGGTGCACCACCAAGCAGCATCTGGAAATAGTTAGTGCCACTGTTACGGGACCACGTTACGTCTACATTTTGGAAAACTTGATTGCTCCTGCGCTTGCCCGTCTGCCAGTCAACGACGAAACGGTTTTTCCAGCAAGGTGGGGCTACCTGCCTCACCACACGTGCTTCCATGGCGGTTTTGCAGAACCTCTTTCCAAACTGTGTTATCTCGAGATTTGGGAACATCCCATGGCCTGCAAGAGCACCCGATCTTTCGGCAAATGATACTTTCTTTGGGGCTGTCTGAAATCCCAAGTCTTCGAAGTTCTTGCATCCCAGACGATTCCAGAACTGAAACGTCGCATTCAGGAAGAAATTGCAAGAATTCCCTTAGATATGCTGCAAAGAGTAATGGGTGACCTTAGCAAGAGATTTACAGAGTGTGTCCAGCGGAATGGCGGTCACCTGCAAGATGTTATTTTTGGACAGTAACTTTTTGGTGCAACACTGGTTGCTACTCTGTGCAACACTGCTTTCTGTTTGGTCACTTATATTCACACATACGTAAATGCTTTCATGTCTATTTTGTACTCCAATTTGTTGTACCGTACCCAAATAACTTTCACCATTACCTCACAATAACTTTTTTAAAATCGCCCAATTCACTGCCGCACCCTGTATATATAAAAGTGATGCGCAAACTGAAATAAAAGTGATGTGACTTTTTTACTTTTTAGTTAAAAGTGATGTGAAAGTTGCAATTTATGTAGTGATGTTAACCTCCATATAAGTGATGGTATTATTATGAAATTTTATCGTAGATCTTCAGGACAAGTATTTGAAATCGTTGGATTATGTAGCGTTTACAGGGAACTTAAGTTTAAAGAGTTGTGCAATGTTTTCATAAATAATTCAACATTTCAAAGACCAGTTGTTTTAGTGTAACTGTAAACCACGTGATTGCAGTTCTTACATTGCTATGAATTATGTCAGTTTTGAGTATTACGAAGTAATTATGTGGTGTCAGTAAATAACCATAACCAGTCACCTCTATGCTCGATCCATACACTAGAACAGTGTTTTTTAAAAGTATTCTATATTCGTATATTTCTTTATTAGGCTGTGCATTCCATCCCCTTCAATGTAAGTAATGTTCGAGTCACTTTTATGTTATAGTCAAACAAAAAGGCAGAAGGATGGCTGGCTTAACTTCTTTCAGATGTATCCCAAGTTGCAGTAGATATTTAATATTGTATGTAGGCCTATCCCCATTCCGATTATACATTTATACTATAGAATACACAAGTTTCGTTAGTACGTTTATTGCGTGCTGTATACCTACAGTCCTGATCGCTTTTGGGAAGCGTTACGTTATTCGGTTCACCATAAATAAATATTACTGTTGGCAGGGCTCTAGATCGCTGCCCCGCACTTGGAGTACAAGAGGTACTTTCGATAAATTATGGCATTAAAAATTATAACACTAACCAAAGTTAACTAACTTTAGTTCACTTCTTTACGAAAATGTTGTTTATATCCTTGTACTCCTAAAAGGGACCAGCGTTCTAGAACCGTCACGACTTGAGGTTGGGTAAAGCTAGGTTAGTTTGTTTTAAAGTTAGTAAATTAAAGTTACTTATGATGTGAAGAATGCTATTTAGAACCTCTTTGGCCCTTGTACTTAAGAAAATACTAGAATTCTTAACGTTACACATACCGTGGGTTAGATTACGGGTACTAGTTTAGATCAAAGCACTTTTGTTTACTCCTGCCTTAGGTCAGGCCAGTTCGGAATTTTTCTTTTCGCCTTCTCTTGGGCAATGTTCCAGGTTCCAAGACATGCTCTTCCGATGGATTTGATTCATGGAGCTGTACTTAACGTGTTTACATTGCCTACATAGGGATACTTCTGAACTATTACCGAACATAGTCGTGGACGTGCTGCCATGATTTATCTTTTGTATTTTCAGAGTCTGACACACATCATGCTCTCAACGTAGTTTCAAAAGAAGTGGAAAGCTGAATTTCCGTAGGGAAAAGAAGGGAAGAGAAAGTTAACTGCAGAATGTGCGTGGTGTAACACTTCATTCTCGTATGGCATCATAGGACCTACTGCTCGTACTAGTGTGACGTCACTCGCATCCTGCGAAATGCGCACATTCATAAAGATAAAGTGAATTTTATGTGCGGTAACTGTGCACATCCTTGTACGTTACATATGTGACCTCCCCACTTCATTATATAAACTCACCCTTTTGGAATTTCTCAATATTTCTGTGTTTATAAATCTTATGATGAAATTTTCGCTATATGCAAATGTTCGGGATATCAGATTACTTCAAGGATATTGATCTAAATTATTATTAAGAACCATGTAATACAAACCAAAGACTTTCTAGTTACTGAGAAATAATGTATAAGAAACATTCAAAACAATATATAAAACCTCTTTGGAAATCCGTCTAAAATGTATGTAATTTCTATGTTCGGTGAAACGAACGTATACGAGTGATACCAAATAAAATCTATATAAGCAGCTGAAGCAGCAGCAGATATACTTGGACTCCCAAGTTGGAAGGAGCTCCAAATAAAAAGGTACTAAAGAGAACCTTGCTTTATTGTCTTGTTGTTCTTTCCCTTTGCATACACTGTCTTTTACAAACATTCCGTCTCCTTCAGACAGGAGGCCCACATACACATATGTGACCCTGCCCGAAGAAACAGACCTTATGACGAAATTTTTCGATTTTTGATTTTAGTGGTTTTGAAATCTTCAAAGCCTTCTGAATCGAATAAAACAAGTCTCAAAGCTCTACGTTTAATACTGACAAAGATATAAAGAAGTAAACAGAACTTATACGTTTACAAATTTTCGTATATTTAAAAAAAAAAAGTTTTATTTAATAACAATTATCTTTTTACATTATTTATTTGTTCAGGTTCTTTATAAATTGATTTCGTTTCTCTCGATATTGTATTAACATTCTTATTTCCTTAAAAAGATGTTACTGTCGATGTAATGAAAGGCCTTCCGGCCTTATTTCCAAAGGAAATTTAAAAATAATAATTATTATGCACAAAAGTTAACAAATTTTACACAACAATGGACTTGGTACATTGTAGCCAACGTTATATCGTCAAAACTTCTCTTTTAACTTAGTACTTCAGTAGCACATACGTGTTTTAAACGTTGATAAAACCGTTTAATGTCCGCCTTTTCAACGGTTTTATCAACGTTTAAAACACGTATGTGCTACTGGGGTAAACTTGATTTGTAAACGAAAGAAGTGTTGCCAAACTTTAAATGCGTTTCCCTCAAAAAGTTGATTTTCGTCATAAGATCGGTTTCTTCGGACAGGGTCACATATACACTATAGTAAATATTTATGTATACTTCGGTTGGTCAGTCCTTACTAATCATTCTTGCCTTTTCGGGTTTAAACCAAATCCTACGCCCATAGCCGGAGAAAGAATCAATTGCTTCATTAATGATACCTCTCATATAGAATCATCTGGGGGTACCTGGGGACTGTTACATTAGTCATTCCAGGAGCCAGAAGCATCATGGCTTGCAGTGACTCGACAGAATACTTTCACAAATACTTATCATATCCCAACAAAATCTTCTAAAACTACAGAAAGTTCAGTTATTTCTGCGTCAACATTACATGAACCTGCCACCAGCACAGATCCTCTTCCATGTTCATCAAGCGAGACATGCTCTCCTACGAGTACTTCGACTAATATAAACTGAAGGAAGGTGTCACAGAAGCAGATATTTTGTGGTGTATAAACGCGGTGATGAATCACAACTCTTTACGCAGTGCTGAAAATAGTGTTGTTCTTTTCACCAGAATGTTGCTAATGACATGAAATTACACAAGGAGAAAGTGTCATATAGCATCGTGTATGGATTGTGTTCAATCTTTCAATATCAACATAAATCATTGTTACAAGAATGCGAACAATATGTCGTTGGATTTGATGAAAGTTTAAATCGTGTTGCACAAAGAACTCAAATGGATGTGAGTGTACGCTTCTGGGACGATAGCAACAGTCAGAACACTGTCTTTGAATTCTGTTTTTATGGATCATAGTGCAGCTACAGACCTTCTACATGGTTTTGAGAATGTATTGCAGTCGGTTAAGCCATCTTAGCTTTTGCAAATTTCAGTGGATGGGCCAAACGTAAACTGGGCACTTTTAAGGCTCATTAAAGAGGAACGTTGTGCCTCCCTTAGTACAGATACTCCACGGCTTCTTGAACTTTGGCTGGTGTGGTCTTCACGTTGTTCACGGTGGTTTTAGGACTGGCATACAATAAACTGGATGGGATTTGATTTCTCTTCTCAGAGCATTGTATAACTTGTGCGAAATGGTACTAGCAAGGCGTACCCAGTATTTTGAAGTAACAGGTTCGTCATTGTTTTCTTTTACATTTTGCCATATTCGGTGGATAGAAAATGCTGAGGTAGCAAAGCGAAGCCAAGAAATTATTACACGATGTGAGAAAGTATGTTGAGACAAAGAGTATATACAAAGAACCCAACTGTAACAGTTTCAGAGTAGTAGCTGCAAGTTTGAGCGATAAGTTGCTTCTTGCAAAATTAGCGTTTTTTCAATCCCTTGCTGAGGACTGTGGGCCTTTCCTGACTGAATGTCTGTCAGACATCTCTATGACTACATTTTTGCATGGTAGCCTCACTCAATTATTAAAAAAAATATGTCACACTTCGTTAAAAAAGATACGATGTAGAGGAAGAGTATCCATGGCATTGATGTTATGGAGAAATATGAAAACATCTGTGTTAATTTAATACGTATCAAGGACATTGACCTTGGCTGTGCATCTAGGTCAGCACTGAGGAAATGTCCAGGGGTAAGTGAAAATGAAATGTTGTGTTTCCGTAGACAAGTTCGTGAATGCTATCAGCATTTAGTCTTCAAGATAAGATAAGATAAAATGAATTGTATGGGCGGTAACAATTTAGTCTTCAAGTTGCAGCAGAGTTCTTCGGTAAACTATCCTCTTACAAAAGCACTGACATTCTTAATCCTTTAGCTGTTGCTCATTCACAGGAAGAAACTGTTGAACAAATGAGGGCAACGTTCGAAATTTTGGTGCAGGGTAAGGTTTTCTCAGCGTCCGATGCAGAAAAGGCAGAGAGAGAATACAAGGCTCTAGTAGGTCAGACACATTTGCGGAATAAAATTGAGTCTTACAAAAGAAGTAAACACAGACTTGATGACTTTTGGATTAGCGTATTACCACCAAATGATGTATATCTCTGTAAGATAGTAAAAATGTGCCTAATTCTTTTTCATGGTAATGCAGCCTTAGAAAAGGAAATTTCCGTAAACAAGGAAATAGTAGTTGAAAATTTGAAAGAGGATTCTTTAGTGGCACAGCGTGTAGCGTGTAGTTTACGATGCTGTAAATGAAACTGGTGGCGTACAGGCCCTGTCTATCCCAAAACAGATGATATTATCAATGAGAAATGCATATGCACGATTTAAGTAAACCGAAGAACACCGCAGGAAAGTGATGCCAGAAGAAGACTGCTGAGCCACTGAAAAAAGAAGAGCACAGCAGAAACTAAAGGAACTTGAAGCAAAGAAACAGAAAATCGCAAGATAAGATAAGATAAGATTTATTGCGTTCTTTTCACCATATATATTACAAAAATTGTAAAAATGGTATAGAACATGGCAACATGTATACTAACATACAAATTAGAATTACTGCCAAGGCAGTTATATTACATACAAGAAAAAATGACATATTACTATATAAACATACCGTACACAGGAACTAATTATATACATGTAAAATTAATCTTTGTTACTGTTTACATATTCTTCTACGGAATAGTAGCAACCTTTGGACAAAAGGTTTTTAACAGCACTCCTAAACTGTGTATGACTACTTATATTTCTTATGGTAGCAGGCAGTTTGTTATACAAGGTTATACCTTACTTAGAACACAGAAGATTGAAAAGGGATCAACTTTACTATCCAGAGCAGTTGTAACCTCCTCTATGAATTCAGCTAAGGCAGTTTGGGCAGCCTTTCAGGAAATCATGCTGAGAAGTTGATATAATGTTATTAGGGTTTAAATCTGAGAGTATTCTTTTACTCATAAGTGACTCCAGAATTTTAGAAAACTTGGAAAAGAGATAATTAGGCCTGTAGTTTGAAAGATTACTTGAAGGCTCTGTTTTGAGAAGCGGCTTGATAAGTAATGTTTTCAGTATATCTGGAAAAATGCCTTGTGAGAAGGGCTCATTAATAATCAATCCTAACGGAAGAGCAATAGTGTGGATACATCATCTCTTTAGAATAAATTCAGGAATTTCATCCTTACCTACTGATCTTTTATTTTTAAAGCGATTGACAATTTGAATTATTTCATGTGGAGTGGTGGGTGTCTAAAAGAAGGAGCCATTAATCGAAGGTATTTGACAAAGTTTTCCAGTAGTATGCTCAGGGGGTATAGGACGTGACTCTACCAGGTTCTTAGCAATGGTGCTAAAGTAATCGTTAAAATATTCCGCAATTTTAGCAGGGTCGGTACATATTTCATCATTAGGAAGCACCAGTTCTAAATTTTTGATCTCAAAGGATTTCTTGCTACTTTCTTTCTTTATTATTTTCCATGCCATTTTAGTTTTATTCTCCGCTGAATTCATTAACCTGCTATAATATAACCTTTCGGCACTTTTTATAACCTTTTTGTAGATTGTTCTATATACATTATAATATAGTATGAACCTTTTATCATGCTTATATTTTTTTATTAAACTTAAAGTTTTCATTTTTTTTTTACAAGATACCAGAATTCCATTATGAGAATCTTCATTTAATCTAAAAATTTTAAAAGGGAAGCAACTGTTAAAAATGGTTATAATTTTTTTCATAATTAAACATGGAATTAACAGTTTGATTGGCACCAGACGTAACAGATGACCAATCTTCCATATTTAATAATTTAATGAATTCATGTGTGTTATTTTCAGCATAATTTCTTTTTCATATCTATTTGGTTTTTGGCTAATACTGTCAGTGAGTTTAGGTATACAGAGTTCACAAAAAATGGCATCATGTTCCGAAAAACCTGATTTAATAACACCAAGTGTTTTCACCAATTTTATGCACGATTTTGTAATTATAAACTGATCTAGGGCAGATTTGTCATAGCGAGTTGGTACTTCAATAAGAGCCTTTAACCCAAATGAATGTAGAATATTTTAAAGTTGATTTTATTTCTTTTGAGTTACACAACCAATCAATGTTAATATCCCCCACATATTAAAAACATGCCGAATTTCTTGTACAAGCTTTCAAGGACAAATTCAATATTTTTAAAGAATATATTTAAGTTTCCAGATGATGATCTATAGATGCAAAGTATACATAGTGTTTCGATGGAAATGGCGTAAATCAGTTATCAGAAGAAGTCGCTACCGTAGATGAAGAAATGAAGAGTTGCGTGGATTACTTCATTGTATATATGAAGAGGGAAAAAAATTATGATCAGGGAAGATTTTTTATGCTTTTTTATTACATTTTAACCGTAGCGGTACTTAATTTTACGATTTTTTTTGTTATGATAAGTTGGGAAAAATATGGAAATAGTCGCAAAAAGTTTTGAAATTTCTAAGAGAAATTTGCTAGATACATAACCATCAGGATGATAGGACTCCCCCTTTTCACCAGAATAGTGTAGGTGTAACATGAATTACCAAAAGAATGATAAGTTGGCAGATTTCAGTTGTAAAACATTTTATGTTTTCTTCATTGTGCATGCAAAATTTTGCAAAGTCCTGTAATGGCTTAGACTCTACAAAGCTACAATTTTGTTCTATAATATAAAGTATATGATTAGGTCATTTATTGAAACTGATATTAAATTGAAGGATGATTCTGTTTATAAAGTAGGTCTGTTAAACTGACTATATCACTGAATTTATCTTTAGTTGAATGATATTAAATTAAACTTGATTTTAATCAAATATTGCACTTCTCGGTTATACTGTGAACAATCAAAAGGAAATCAACATTGACAAAAGCTGATAATGTACAGTTGCAGTACATACAAATTTGAATTCGTCTTTTTTTTTTTCGTTCGACTTTTCTTTTCATAATTGTATTTTATTTTTACGTAGGAAGTTCAGTATGATATAACCAATTCGTACATTAGGTGAGAAAAATAGAGAATTAACCGAATGAGGCATGGGAATTTTAAGTCTAAGTAGAGCTTTAAATAGAATTGTTCGACCTGTTGAATTATTCATGCACTTCTGAATTATTTTCTTTAATTTATTCCTATTCACAAGTTAAATTGAATGAAAAGAAAAAGCTGCTACGTTACAAAATAACAGATAACTATGGTTCCTACTCGTGCCTAGTCCATTGTTTATAGAGTAATTGTAACCCCATCTATTATTCGGGAATATTACGAAAAATACCAATGTGAAACAAGTTACAGACCAATTTTTATTCGTTTTGTTACAAATTTAAAAAAAACCATTAAAAATTGGAGACCATATTCCATCCAGAATTGAGCTGAAATGCTTGCAGAAGTGAAAAAATGTTCTGACGCTATTTTAATAAATACAAATTACGCATTTTTCTTTAGTCCAAGTAATTTTGGATACACCCAAAAGCACGTAGTAAGTGCTTAATTTCAATATTAGATGTTGAAATTATATTGCATTTATGGCAGTAAATAAAACATTACAGCTGCACTCTTAACCGGCCTTGTCTTACGTGGGGATATTCATTAAGGATAATCTAAAGCAACGAGCTCCAACAAAAGATTGCGGCACTACCTCCGTATATGTCTAACGTATTTTCACTGTTACACGAAATTTCATTGCTGCTCCCACAAATTCAAGCCTAGAGAGTTCAAACTTTCAGGGAAGAAAGTTCATAACCAATTTAAGAGCATGATCGATGCCGATTTTTAATTTTCTTTTTTGTTCATTGTTGAAAGAGCTTCATTGTTATAGGTTTCGATATTCACAACAACAATGAAGCGATTTCAACAACGAAGAAAAACGAAAACAAAATATCGGCATCGATCATGCTCTTGAATTGGTTATGAACTTTCTTCCCTGAAAGTTTGAACTCTCTAGGCTTGAATTTATAGGAGCAGCATTGAAACTGGAACAATAAAAATACATTAGACATATACGGAGATAGTGCTGCCATCTTTTGTGATTATCCTTAAGAAAACAACGCATGTGTTACTTAAAAACCTATTGTTTAATGTTGATTGTCATAAAATCAGTAACTTCGTTACTCACTTCATAGTTACATACAAATGAATATATTGAGGTATAAAATGTATACACTAAAAGTGGCACTGAGAAGGTCACCTTTTGGTCACTACGTCAACTAATTTCAGTTAGCATTCTTGGTGGGGTGTCTATGTATATCTGCCTTCTATGTAAATGTCCATGTCATTATATTGTTATGTGTTCAACTCACCTTGTATGTATTTATGATTGAGCAGAAGGTCTAGCAATAACTCTGCCATAATAAATAAGGCGAAATAAATAGTTTAGCTGAAAATGTAAGATAAAAGTTGCAATTATGGAAATTGAACATTGAGTCTAGCTATTTGGATTAAACATCGTAATTATCGTTAAAAATTGATGGTAATTAAATGAAGTGTCCCGATCTTTATGTAAAAATTGCATTAATTTGCGGTGCTCTATGAGACATGGTATCAAGAAGATAAAACCGTGATGCCTGTCGCCACTTATTTCAGCTCACGTGTGCTTAAAAAAATGTCAAAAATCCAAGAAACGTGCAATTGCTATACGCTAATATATTCTTCCTAATTCTTGCGTCCTATCGTGATGACTCCCAGATTTCTAATTCCATTCATAGGATAAATAGACTTCAGTTTTGCCGTCAGTTCATTTTTTAGTATTACATTTTCTTGATTTCAGTTTTCCGTGAAACTTTGGATGTACAAATGTTAAACATTATCCAGTTAATTCCTTAAAGATCACACTTTTTCATAATTTAGTTTCAGCGAACATCACAGTCGGCTATTTTATTTAATAGGCAACGAGTAACTTGGTTGGGAGCTTATCGGAAATTCATAGTTTCAAATAAGAAGAGGTTGTACGTATGGAAGGAAATAAATTATTATTTTGGTATGTATAATCAAAATTAATTGAGCGAGATTAAATCATATTTTTATTTGATTCTGTCCTTGTTCTAACATTGTGTGTTAATTAATGCAAAATGACAGTATCCAAGTTTTACATAGGTTAATAAGTTTTAACAAATGTTAATATCTCATTTTCCTTGCCCTTTATTGTAGAGATCACGAGATTCCGGAGGAGAAGACGATGCTTCTGTTAAACAACAGTTGAACAGTCTTTTATATGTTAGAAAAATAATTGACAACAGAGTGCATAGACTTCAGGAAGGAACAGATACAGATTCTGTTGGTAAGCAAATGCAATAAAGAATTGAAAGAACGGAGTATTTTACTTTTATTTTTAGGGAAAGTATCCTTTTCCCTAGAAAAGTGTCTATGAATTTGGTATAAATTTCAGTTTGTTTGAAAGGAAAGTACAAAATCACAATCAAGTAAAACCTCTCCATTATAATCATTATTTGCGGTTCATCTTCAGCAAGTTTTATATGTTTCTTGACATAATTTGGTGCACATTTTTTAAAGTTAATTGGACGAAAGTGTCTGATAGGAACTTTGATTTTGTTTGCTGTTCTTATATCTTTATTATTATTATGTTGAAGGGGGTATGTTCAAACCGATACTGTTTGTTTGTGAATACCTTATTTACAAAGTAATTGGCTAGATGGTAGTCCAAAGTTCTTAAATAATTATCCTTGGTATTTAACAATACATGAAAATCGTAAGAATGTAATTACACAATTAATGAAAGAATTATGTACGCTATACATTGTAGTCCATTTTTGCTATTTTCTGCTTAGTTATTTCGTACGTTTGCCAGTCAGTTTGACGATTTTTGTGAGAACATATTTTTACCTGTCACTAGAGTTAAGGTAGTTATTTCTTAGTAAATGTGAGAACAAACTTTTTATAGTAATCCCGCACATTGAAAAGAACAGAAAGGTTTTTTTTAGTCATACGCCTGGCATGAAGTAGGTTTCAAAATATAATGCAAGATATAATTTTATTTTGGATATAGGCCTATAATCTCGTGTATTATTCACAATTTCCAACCATGAGCGCTTTGCTTCTCATACGATTATCATCAGTGGAAAACAAATACTCAGTGCTGATTGAGAAAATAGTGGTTCATACCAAGTTAGCAACACTGTCAACACAATTGCATCAAGTTTTATTTATATCTATCTTTACACAAATGGACTTCCGGTAACTCACTGGTACTTCAATCTGTAATTTCTAATTTATAGAGAAATTTAATAATTTTATTTACATGTGTAGGAGGTTGATTGAGCTCGAACTGGAAACTGTATATCTAGGCTAGTCTAAATGCACTTTGACCTGGGCAAAATTGCAACACAAATGATTCTTCGTCCATTATACTCCAAATAGTATGTATTTTACCACACTCAAAATTCTCGTTGTTCAGGACCCGAGAAATCAGTCAAAATCCAAGATGTCGGATGAATTTACCGATTTTCCGATGTTTATAGCAATACTGACTGTTTGCATTATTCCCTGCAAAGTGTGCTTTTTAACGCACTCAAAATCTTCATTAACTAATCGCCTACCGGAAAATCAGTCAAAAACCAAGATGGCAACTAAATGATTCATATTTTTATCTAATTTACCACAAGAAATGCCTTTATTAAAGGTTTGAAGTTTTTTTTTTTTTTTTAGATGTTTGCTTTACATTGTTTTTGAAACCATCGTACTTTCTTCGACCCGATAAATACAGAATGACTGCAGTAATAATATTACGATTTATTAATATTGTAATTGAGAATATTAGAAGAGATCTTCGAGAAATAGGTGTTCGTGATGGAAACTGGCTTGAAATTGCCCAGGATAGAATCCAATGGCGAACGTTTGTTACTGCGGCGATGAACTTGCGAGTTCCATAAGTCATAGAGTTAGTTAGTTAGTAATTGAAAACATTTTACATTAAGAGTAATGTTTACAGAGTTATAAGGAAAAAAAGATTACAACTTTAAAAGTTTTTTTTTTTTACCTTAAATCTAGGAGATAGCTCGCTTTTTGTGTGCACTTAAATATACCCTCAGTTTGACTTTATATGCTTGTTTCAGGTGTTAATAGAATGTAAAAACTACTTGGTCACATGACTCGCTCGTTGATCGCTTAGCTATATTGGATTCGAAATGGAGACGCGCTTAATCTTTACCGCAACTTTCTCAGTCATCTTGTATCCGATTTGGACGTTCCTTGTATTTAACGGAAGGTCGTAACTAGAAATAAAATTCTGGTTCTTATTCTTTTTGTGCCTAATGTAGCCAATTTTGAGATCTGTAGAGGAAAAGTGTGTTTTATTTTAGCTTGGTCTTTGAATGCTTGCAAACTAAATTTAGAAACGCAGTACAGAAGTTAATTAGCATTTCCGAGCTTTTTAAATGATATACAATCACGTATAAAATTGTTAAGGCATTAGTGTGTAAAATCTTTTAAAAAGTATTATTTACCACAACTTCTTGAGCGCAGCTGAACTTAGCTGTCAAAAGCTCTGCACTCAGCTGTTTTTAATGTTGACGAATTCTCCTCGCCGCCGCCATGAAGCTCCACGTTTTTAGTGCATAATCAGACGTATGGTGCAGGAGGACCAGTGGTACAAGTCATATACGATGAAGAGAAGCCGTTTGTGAGAACACAGGAAGCTCGTCAGCTTCGTGTAAAGAGGTTACTCAACAGGTTGAAGCATGCTTTGTTTTTTCTCTGATAAGAAAAACTTCGATAAGAACCAAGTGGCGAGTAGTCGAAATAACCGGTTATGTGCGGTTTCTTCAGATGATCCCAGTGTTATACACATCAGGTTTACAGCAACGGCAATGGTGTTAGGAGTGATGAGTGTCGAGGAACGTGTCATGCCACCCCACTGCTTCCAGCATTATTTTCTGCTGCCTACATTGAGGAGCTAAAACAGGTTTTAAATCATGGATAGACTGTGTGATCAGTAGACGACCGACCATACGTGTTCGAGCAAGAATACGCGCCTGTCTACACGGCTCAGGACACGTAATAATAGCTGACCGAAAATTTCCACGATCTTGTAACGTTTGTGGTGTTCCAACTCACTCAATTTAAAATTAATGGATTAGTAGGTGTGGAGGATTTCTGAACATGAGGTTAATAAACATCCCCACAATGCACCGCTTCTCTTCAGACCGCCATTGTCCGAATAATTTCCCAAATGATTAGGGATCACCTGATTCGCGCATCAGCCGTAATTCCTGCCGAAGGTCATTTTATCATGTAAACTTGTAATTGAACTACAGTTGCACTTCTGTTCATATTTTTCATCACAATATACTTCGAGCTTCGTCAGATACGCACATTATGTCCTCAAATACCCAACGCACCCTGTAGATAGCACAATAGGCCTTTATCCGTTTGTGTATTGATATGTACATCTTTCACCAAATAGGTTTCTATGGACTTCATTGGTGAATCCTGATTTGTCTGTGGGTTTGATAATTATGTCTTTCCTTGATTTATGTTTGTTTATTGCACGTCTCAGTTGTGTGACAGGTTTGGTTTGGTCTTGATTTAATGAAGTTGCAACATCTTCTGTAGGTGACTATTATTCTCTCATGTACAGTGGAGATATATCTGTGTTTCCATATATTAGTTCCGTTTCGTTTGATTTTGAGGCTCTAACAAGTAGGGATCTATCTGGTAAAGTCTATCTGGGTTCTGCCGGAAAGTTTCATTAAGTCTTATTATGTCTTATTAAGGATCTGCTATAAGGTATACCTTTCCTGATCTGATTCGTTGTGCTGGGCAAAGTGACAATGCATGCACTGACCCAACTCTGATGGAACTTCCGTCGCCATCTGAGTAACTGTCACACGTCTGTTTGCCATCACATATTCTTCGACTTTCCTACACATTTTTTCAGTGGTGACGTCCACACTGCAGCCTGGTCTGGGGTTATCTTCGAGGGACGCTGTTTTCTGCCTAAATATTGCAGCTCACCTTTTGACGATGGCGTGCGAAAGTGCAATATGACCATAGACTGCCACCATGCTTTCATGAATATTTGTTGTTGGTATGCCTTCATTTGTCAAGAACTCAATCACCGAACGATGTTTGATTGATTTTTTTTCAATATCCACAGACATCACTGACCGACAACCTTTCGCAGCCTGTAAAAAATCAACTAGTTACACTTGCATGGTGTACGCTCATGTTTGTACTTTAGAAGAATAATACACTCATTTCAGTGAGTTTTATTCCCCCACGATCATGGCATCATACTTATTGAATGCCCGATTTCGACTTCGAATTTATTGGATTCTATTTATTTATTGAATTAATGGTCCTTTTATTGGTAGCTAAAATACATTTCAGAGAACAAGTCATTTTTGCGTGGATTAGAAACATAATAAAATTCTGAATGTCTGGCAACCCTAGGTGTTGATGTCAATGTGGCAACCAGCACACTGGTGACATAAGATTGTTCTACGATAAAAATACTATAGCAATCTGCTTCAAAACACAGAGTGATAGCAGTCAGCACTAGTAAAGGGTTGTGGCAATGAACATGCAAGCACATTATTTACGTAGAATTATTAAGGAAACCAATGCAATCTTCAGGGAAGACTGCCGACTCTGCAAGTGACCCCTCGATCTCTCAATGGGAGGCGATAACATATCACTGAACATTATGATTGTTACTTTCATTTTCAGTTGTTTCAGGCATTTATGGCGTATGGCCCATCTTTAGTTGTAATTTAACTTGTTCAAAGAAGCACCCAAACCATCCCATTTAAGGTACCGTCCCAACATTCATCTCTTGGGACTGAAGAAAAACCTGACAGATCTGGTCGGAATGGCTCAAGGATTCGATCCAAAGACTACCCAGTTACGAATCCAGCACGTTACCATGGCTGCACTCCATCCTGCTCATTATTATTATTATTCAGTAGTGATAGTAAATTATGTGCAGTGCCATACATAAGTTGAAGCGTTTTAAGTGTAGAGTCGGGTCTGCAGTAGTATGATACAACAGATATTATCAAAATATTTACTTTACGAATTGTTATTTAAGGTAGCACTGATAGAAAGAGAAACTGCGTTTTGTAAACTTTGTATGCATGACGTATCACCGACGTAACTGATCAGCTTGCAGCTGAAGTGCGGCTGGTGGGGAGGATAGTGCAATTGCGCAACGGGAGTGAATGTGTTTACTTGAATTCGGGAAAGTCTTAAATTCTTCTTGGGTATCTGATGGAGTATGTGGCATATTGCACGATTACTGTATGTTACGTAGCCCCTTTAATCATGAAATCTATTATAAGATAGCAAAATGGACAAGCAGGATGCAGAAATCTTGAAATAATAATCATGCCAAAGTTTCCCGTCCATTCAAAAAAGGCGACTTTTTGCCCCTCTAGTTAGTGAAACATGATTGCGTTTGTTTATAAATACGGGTAATGAATAATACCGACTAACTTCAGGAGGTGATTATTCACAATCAAACAATAAAAATGTTTCTTTGACGACGAAACATGCATAGTTTAGGAGCAACAAGCGCTCGAAATTACGGCAGTATTGTCACAAATGAATTCATTTCTCGATAATTAATGACGTAAGTAGCGTCGGCTTAACAAATCACAGTCGTACTAAGCCGACAGCGCTTACGTCATTATTCTTTTTAGAAATATGACGTAATTTGTGATGGTGCCACCGTAACTTTGAACACCTATAGGTCCGTAACTACATGTGTTTCGAACTTTCTCCAAATGAACTTTTTTTCTTGTTTTGATGTGAATAAGTGTGTCGGTTTTATTCAAGAATAGTTAGTTTTAATAAGTTGTATATTTTCTTTCGTTTTTAAGGAGTACAATTATTTTAATCTCTAATATCCATTTGCTACTAAGTATACGCTGAAAAATTATTTTAATCGTCTATTGGTACTACTTATGTGTAAAAGAGAGTCTAACGGCTCTAACTTCACTACTGTAGTTCAAGACACAAATAAATAAGTGCCTTGAGTTCAGAAACTACTTTTTTTTATTCTTCGTTGTTTTTCCTATATACATGTTCGTAAAGTAATATCCTTATGTTTTTATATCCGAAGAAGCCTTTAATTATGTTTTATTCTTACCAGGTTTGCCTTCTCATATTGACTGGAATCGGTTACTTGCACCAGGATCTAAGCTTTTTACCTTACCACTGGATGTGATTCTCAAGAATAATATTGCATTATCCTATTTCATAGATTATATGACGAGTATCGGAGCTCAGGCATATCTGTTCTTTTATCTTAATGTAGAAGGTAAGTTGCTAAAAAAGTGTATTACCGTCTGCTTACTGCCACACAGAATTTTACATGATTTACTTGTTTTACACTGACATACCTTAATTCATGGGGAATACTTACTTATCTAGAAACAGGATCGGCCAATTCAGAGATGCTTTATTTTGTCTGATTAAGATTGCTGTTATGGCGTCAAAACTGTTAAAAACCTCTGTTTTTATCGTATTGTTTGTTCATGCCTTGTCAGCATTATGCTCTGTGTATATCTTATCTCGACATGGAAGCAAGCCCTATGTTATTACAATATCCATACATTAGTATATGTATATATAATACTTTGTATAAAGTACATATAGGAGAAGGCCGGATAGGCAATATAATAGGTGAAATTTGAAGAGAGAGGAAAGGAATTGTACTTACGTAGTATCTCGATGAAGATCACGTGCACAATTACACACTTAACACTATACAGTAAGGGAAAAGTAGTCAGGAAAGTGGAATTCGGTGTAGAAACCGCAGTCGGAGAAAGTGGGATATAGTATAGAAAACGCACTCTCAAAAAATTTGGAATTTAGTGTAGAAAACTGAGTCAGAGAAAGTGGGATATAGTATAGGAAACGCAGTGAAAAGGGAGTAGGTTGCCAAGTCAGTCATAAAAAGTGAGAATCAGTATAGAAAACGCTAAACGAAAGAAAGGGGGGGGGGAAAGGCTGAAAGTGAATGGGCAGGGACGGAGGGGAAATGTGGGTGTAGACGTGGAGAGAGGAAGATGCTGATGATACTGCAGATTTCGACCAAGTTTCAGTTCAGCTCTCAAGCCCTGAATGAAAGCTTCTTGCCAGACACGATTTGTGGATGGATGTGTTTGTGGTGGGAGATACGGTATGGATTATTATTATACGGAAATTGCCATCGAAGTAAGTGTTGTGCAATTAAGTGAGATAAGACACTGGCGAATCGGGTCTGTTGGTGACGGAAATGTGGCGGTGATTATTGACACAGAGATGCAAAGGACATAGAATGCCGGGCAGAGTGTGCAGGTTAGGATATATATCATCATCATATTCAGCCGTTTTCTATCCACTGCTGGATGAAGGCCTCCCCCTTTTCTTTCCACATATCTCGGCCTGCTGATATCCTCATCCATGTAGCTCCTGAAAAACGCTTGATTTCATCTACCCATCTTACATTTGGACGTCGTCTCGGTCGTTTCTTTTCTCTAGGAATCCACTGTAGTACATTTGTCGTCCACATTCCATCTGTTCGTCTAGCTATGTGACCGGCCCATCTCCACTTCAGCTTCTTCGCAGTCTTGATTACATCCTCTACCTTTGTTTGTACGCGAATCCATTCATTTCTTTCTCTTCCTGTCCCTCCTGGTTATTCCTAGCATGCACCTCTCCATTGCTCTTTGTGTGACTCTCAATCTTTGAGTCGTTTGCGCATTCAATGTCCAAGTTTCGCAGCCGTACATCATTACAGGTAAGACACATTGATTATAAACTTTACGCTTCAGACACATTGGAAGTTTGCTTTTGAAAATAAAGTGTAGTCTTCCAAAAGAACTCCACGCCATTTTACATCTTCTATTTATTTCATCAGTCAACTTTGCATTCGATGTTTTAAGCTGGCCTAGGTAAACATACTCATCAACTATGCCTATTGTCTCTCCGTTAATCTTCACTTCCTTCTTTGCAGCATGTTGGTTGTACATTACTTTTGTTTTACTTAAGTTCATTTTAAGGCCTATTTTCGAACTCTCGTTACTCAGTTCTTCCATTCTGGTTTGTAGTTCTTCTGCACTTGAAGCAAACAGGACTATATCATCAGCGAACCGTAAATGATGAAGATATTCGCCATTAATTTTAATTCCAACTTCATCCCAGTTTAAATTCTGGAACACTCTCTCCAGGACCGCACAAAACAGTTTTGGAGAAATTGAATTTCCTTGCCTTACCCCTTTTCCAACTTTAAATTTTTCACTGTCTTGATGCAGTCTAATGACAGAAGTGGCAGTCGAGTAAATGTTTCGCAGTAACTTGATGTATGCACTTTCGATGCCTTGATGTTCAAGTGATTTAAGTACTGCTGACAAGGAGACCGAATCGAAAGCTTTTTCAAAATCTATGAATCCCAAACATAGTGGAAGTTCATATTCATTAGTCCTTTCCATAACTTCATTCAATGTTTGTATGTGGTCCATTGTGCTAAATCCACGACGAA
>JAGDQP010014763.1:0-30824 GCA_022664845.1 Lepisma saccharinum | reverse complement strand
ATATTCAGCCGTTTTCTATCCACTGCTGGATGAAGGCCTTCCGCTTTTCTTTCCACATATCTGCGTCTGCTGCTATCCACAATCATGTAGCTCATGAAAAACGCTTGATTTCATCTACCCGTCTTGCATTTGGACGTCGTCTCGGTGGCTTCTTTTCTCTAGGAATCCAATGTAGTACATTTGTCGTCCATCTTCCATCTGTTCGTCTAGCTATGTGATCGGTACATCTCCACTTTATCTTCTTCACAGTCTTGATTATATCCTCTACCTTTGTCTGTGCTCGAATCCATTCATTTATCTTCCTGTCCCTTCTAGTTATTCCTAGCATTCTTTTCATTGCTCTTTGTGTGACTCTTAATCCTTGAATTGTTTGCGCATTTAATGTTCAAGTTTCACAGCCGTACATCATCACGGGTAAGACACATTGATTATAAATTTTACGCTTCAGATACATTGGTGGTTTGATTTTGAAAATAAAATATAGTCTTCGAAACGAACTTCACGCCATTTTAAATCTTCTATTTATTTCATCCGTCAACTTGGTATTCGAAGTTTTGAGCTGGCCCTAGGTAAATATACTCATCAAATATGCTTATTGTCTCTCCGTTAATCTTTATTTCCTTCTTTACAGCATGTTGATTGTACCTTACTTTCATTGTACTTAAATTCATTTTAAGGCCTATTTTTGAACCCTCATTACTCAGTTTTTTCATTCTGGTTTGTAGTTCTGCATTTGAAGCAAACAGGACTATATCATCAATGAATCGTAGATGATGAAGATATTCGCCATTGATCCCAGTTTAAATTTTGAAACACTCTCCACGACTCCCAAAAGTTGTTTAGGGGAAATCGAATCTCCTTGCCGTACCCTATTTCCAGTTTTAAAACTTTCACTTTCTTGATGTAGTTTAGTGACAGATGTAGCAGTCGAGTAAATTTTTCGCGGTACTTGATGTATGCACTTTCGATGCCTTGATGTTCAAATGATTTAAGTACTGCTGCCAAGGAGATCAAATCGAAAGCCTTTTCAAAATCAATGAATCCCAAATATAGTGGAAGTTCATATTCATTAGTACTTTCCATAACTTCATTCAATGCTTGTATGTGTTCCATTGTGCTAGATCCACGACGAAATCCGGCTTGTTCCCTTCCCTGGTTAAAATCTAAGTCTTGTTCAATAAGATTCAAAATAACTTTGGTGAACATTTTATATAGAACTGACAGTAAACTAATTGGTCTGTAGCTTTTGACGCTTTCTTTGTCCGCTTTCTTGTACAACAAAATGATAATAGCATTATTCCAACTTGACGGTATTTCTCTTCAATAGCGTAGATAGGAATTTCTCAAGGGACGGCATATCTAGAAAATCGCATTCTTGGCAGTTTTGCAACCCAACACAACAACTTTACAAAAATATATTTCTGGGATTCCTTGTTTAATTTTAGACTAGCACAATCATGCAGGAAAAATATACACGGATACATGCGTGAAAGAGCTTGCTTATACTGTAATTGGATCTCATTTTCTGAACATTTGTAGATATTTTCATAGATTATTCCATACTCAGATTTATTACAGCTTGTTTTGTCTTCCTTCTTACAGTTTTCTTTGGTTTATTTGAACTTTAAAACAGCATCTTTGGTATTATTTACAGCTTCTACTAAGTGAATGTGTTCTTTTGTAAGATGAACATTTTTTTGTAAACTTTATTTTATATGGGCCAGTCTAGTAACTGTTGACTTCGGCCCGTCACGATTATCCGTCACGTTCGAGTTAAAAGACACCAATGCCCCTGCCGGGACTCGAACCCGGGACCCTCGAGTCGTGTGACTAACGCCTTAGACCTCATGGCTACCCTGTCGGCTTCTATTGTAAAAATCTGTACAATGATTGTTCGTAGGGAAATACTAATTAAATGGAATAAAAATAGGAAAGACATTATAAATGCATTGAATTCATTACATGCCTTCAATCTGAACTTGTGATATTGTTTGGTGAAGACATTTTGACAATTTCGTCGAACAAAAATTAGGATAATTCTTTAAAATCATGAATTATACTTTTATATCCGTTTTTTTATCCTTAATAATTTCATTTTGCTCTAGGTGATATACACTGTAAGACAAAAAGTCATAGGATAGCGGGATGGAACTAGTTGACGGCGCGGTAATATCGTGGCAAATAGGTCGAATGGCTCACAGCAATTACAGTGTGGTCAGTTGGATTTCTGTGAATGCAGTGAAACGTCGTGTACCGTGGTGATGGCAACCCAACGGGAATTATTGGCGTTTGAGCGCGGTATGATAGTTGGTGCTAGACGAATGAGTCATGCGATTTAGGAAGTCGTCCGGGCATTGAACTGTACTTGCTCTACAGTATCAAGGGTAGACAGTAAGTATTGCATTGTAGGTAGGCATTACGACAAATCAGGAACAACGCAGTGGCTGCCCACGTGTGCTGAATGACCGCGACCGGCGACGTCTGGGAAAAGTCGTCCGCGCAAACAGACAAGCAACAGTGCGTGATTTGGCAGCAGGACGTCCCAGGAACGAGTTTTATAGGTGAATGCAGCGTAATTTAGGCTCCATGGAGTAACGCAACCGAACACGTATACCACTACGAATCGCTGCCCATCGCCAGCGACGACTCACATGGGCTCGGGAATACGTTTATTGGGCCTTAGAGACTAGCAACGTGTAGCGTGGTCAGATGAGTCACGTTTACAACTGGCTGATGGTTTGGTCCGGTTGTGGCGCAGACTCCATGGGGCATGGACCCAAGCTGTCACCAATGCACTGTGCAAGCTGGTGGTGGCTCAGTCATGGTGTGGATCATGTTTACCTGGTATGGTTTGGGTCCTCTGGTCCGCTTGAACCGGACATTGACCGATCAGCGCTATGTTCAACTGCTTGGTGACCATCTCCAGCCCTTTGTGGAATTCGTCTACCCTGCCAACAACAGGATTTTCCAGAATAACAATGCGCCATGTCACCGGGCCGCAACAATGTGTGACTGGTTTGAGAAACATTCTGGCAACTTCGAACGCACGATTTGTCCCTCTACATCGCCGAACATGAACCCTATCGAGCACATGTGGGATATCATCGAATAGGCTAATCGTGTTCAGGATCCTCCACCTGCAACAACCACCGAATTGTGGATGGCAATCGAGACTGCATGACTGCACATCCCTCCAGCGGACTACCAACAACTTGTTTTATCGGTGCCATGTCGAATTTGAATTTAGTTTTTTAAGACCTCCAGGCAGCTTTGGATCAGGCCGACCGTGCCATGTCAAGTTGCTACATTTCGCTGTGCTCGAGGAGGTCCCACGCGTAATTAGATAGTTATCCCATGACTTTTGGCACTTCAGTGTATTTACACTATTCATAATGCCACAAAAATGCTCTCTCCGTAAGCGGATATAAAAAATAAGTGTTTTAATTGTTCTTAAATAATTCAATATCAGTCGAATATGAATTGTCTTAAATACTTCCACAACGAGTTTCACAATACACTTAAATTGCAGCAGATTATTGTTACATAATATCTTGAACATTTTTAAAATTTCCCAGCAAACTGCTATCACTATCATATTCTTATCAAAATAGTAATTCAAAATTAATACCAAAATTTATCAGATTTGATAAAATGTTTTCCTTAAATCCCCTACCAACACCATATTAGGGAAAATATGCCAAGTTGTTATCGAGTCACGTGAACAAACTTATTTTTTTTTAAATCATATATGCTCGTTATTCACATGGCTACCAATAATCGTCATTGACATAGCTACCAACAATGGAGAGCGTTTCCATATTGGTCATATTATTTAGTTTCATCCACTAATGCAGAAAAACATCTGCATATTCAGGCAACAAATTCCTTAATTGAAACTTAATTGCAGATTTCAATCATTTGATTTTAATGATTAGAATCTTCTGTCTTCATAGCCGAGCGTGTTAGTCGTATGGTCTTAGGTCTTAGACTAATGTCTTTAAGGCCGCGGGCCAATTTTAACAGGCATTGCACTCACATAATCGTGACCGGCCGAACTCAAAAGTTACTAACATGATCCAAATGCTCCATACAAAATAAAGTTTACCAATAGTTCATACTCTCCCCTTATGACCTGAAAGGTCACATTAGAACTTAAATTACCCTTTATCTTAGTCACATTAGATATGAATGAAAAGTAGAAATTTCACAAAACTGGGGAAGTTTGGTCTTATTCTACATTCATAGTCTAAAGTATGTTAGTCATTACTCCTCTACCTGCAAAAGACCGAAAATGCTTCAACCATAGGTGTGAAATATTTTATATTTTAAATGTCTACCCTTGTTGATGCTATCAATAACAGGAATTACCATATTTTTCATTAATTTCATGAAATCGTATTTTTATCGGCGCTATGGACATGATTGTAACAGAAATCTGTTGTCAAAAGGTTTGGTCTGATTTTTTTTTTCTCAAGTTTTTAAATTTTTATTTTGCTCGTTGTGAAGGTAATTTACCACATTCCCCTAATTGTGAAATTATAACGCAGAATGTATAATACGATCCTATATTTATTTAGAATAAACAAACAATTATATCAAGACGGACGTTAAGTGATAGTGCTGTTATCGTCCTTACAATTAATTTTGTTTTAACTAACAATTATATGCTCCTAAACTTAAATATATTTCTTGCGGAAATACTCTTTTCTCAAGTTCATATAGGTGGAGTCAAGGGGGGGGATATATCCCCAGTATACCCCCCTTACCTACGCCACTGTTCTCGCGCATAAGAATGACCTCAGGCTATTAGGAAACCCGAAGCTGTCAACAGTCGTCCCTTCGGTACAAATAAATATCTGTAGTTGTAGTGTAAATGCATGTTCATGTGCTGTGCTGGATTTCATTTCAGTGTAACATAATGGTCCTTGGGGTGGGATGGGGGAGCAAAAATAAATCTAGTGCTAAATTTTATGCTAGTGTTCTTTGTTTGTGTGTCCTTTTTTGTGTGTTTTTATTATTGTTTTTGTATTGCTTTCTGAAAATGATACCTGAAGTCCAAAACTTGCTTGAAAGACTATGGATCATATTTTATAAAAATATGTGTGTGTTTCGTGTGCTCATTATTATTGAAGCAAATTTCCTACTTCCAATAAAATCATATCCCTCAAAGGATAAGTGCTGTACAAGTGAGTTGTACCGAAGCTGTGAAATTCTTGTTTTCAACAGTTAATATACAATCAATTAAACACAAGAATATTGGGATGTTGCTGCTATGGTTGAGTGATACATCAATTGTTTTACATTTCTTATTTTGTTTTCAAAATTATGTCGAGAGAGGAGGATATTCCAAAATCCACTGAACTTGTTTTCAAACAGCTGTGCGAATTGGCCGAGACTCAACAAGAATATGAATTTCTTTCAGCATTGCCCCCTTTCCCAAATGATCGGGTTTTAAATCCAGTCCTCTCAGTTTTGCGGGAAGAGCTTTCTGAGGCTCTTCAGGCAGTTCATGTAAATTGTCAATCTCTCCCATCGCACATAGATCAATTTCGCGAATTATTCAGAGACGTCAAACCTAATTGTATTCTTGTGCCTGAAACGTGACTTAAACCAACGTTAGCGAGTCAGTTATTTGCACTCAAAGACTACAGTATTTTGAGAAATGATAGGACGTTAAAATGTGTCGGTACTTAAGGAATGACGTAAGTGGTAAGATAACTTGCTAATCCCCTTCGGAATACATGCGTAGTGTGGAATATTTGATTTGTGAAATCAAAACGTCAGTTTTAAAAATCATGGTAGCTGTGATTTATCGTCCCCCAAACACACCACTAGATTGCCTTAAGGAGTTTGAAAAAGATATGTTACAGGTTAAAGACGAATATAAGCATCGTATAGTAATGGGTGACGTAAACATCAATGTTCTGCGAGATTCACACGAAGCTATAATTACAAATGCATGCTCCAAACCCTCGATTTGAACTTGTTCAACTTGGGACCGACTCATTATTCAGGATGTTCAAAGTCGGCAATAGACCATATCGCAACATCTTATCCTGAGGAAGTCGCTAAATTTGGCAACTTTTCTGTCCCTGGTATCTCCCGTCACAATTTAATTTATCTTGTGTACTCGCTTAAGCTCACAAGAAGAAAAAAAAGGAAAATAATAGCTTACTGAAATGTTAGAAATATAAATAAATAAAATTTAAATGCAGACGCCATTCATATACCCTGGCATATGGTAACATTCAATAGGTAGGTGGATGACAAAGTAAATGTTTTACATTTGCAAATACTTTATAACATAATTCAAATCCCTGGATGACAGATTCTATACGACAACTGAGATTGGAGAGGGATACAGCTTACAATAAATGTAGGAAGGAAGTAAATGGTAAATCTGAAACCTGCAAGGAATCTGATATGCAAAAGACTTAGAAACCAATGTACCAAAGCTATACAGCGGGAAAAAGCATATTTCGAGAATTTAGTGGATGATCTTAGATGCCAGACGGCTATGGAGGAAACTAAAAATGTAGGTGTAAATATAAAGAATGAGACTGAATACATTTCCGAGGATTGCAATATTTTGAATGAGTTCTTTTCCCAACCCCCTAGTTATCTTGATAAGACGCTGCAAGAGGAAACTATTCGAAAATCTGCTAACAGTGGTAAAAATAAAAATAAAAATGATATGTTCTATTTCTCTTGTGTTTCCCCAATAGAGGAACATCAGGCTATCAAAAAGGTAAAAAGTTCTTCTATAGGCCCAGATTCCATATCAATAGAATTTATCAAAATGATTGTGACACATGTCTTGAATCCATTGACAATAATAGTAAATCAGTGCATTCTAACAGGTATATTTCCATCAGTGTGGAAATAAGCTTACGTTCGGCCAATACCGAAGAAAAACATGCCATTAGGACCTTACGAATACCGGCCCATTAGCATCCTATCATCTCTTTCAAAAATACTGTAAATTATTGTACACCAACAAGTCACAAAGCACCTAGATCAAAATTAATTCTTCACTGAGAACTAATCAGGCTTTAGGATAGGTCACAGTACAATGAAAGCACTTATAAAAATTACTAATGACACCCAAAAAGCCATCGATAATCGACAAATAACTATCTTAACCCTTCTGGACTTCAGTAAAGCTTTTCAGTCTGTTGATCATAACATCCTTCTCGCTAAATTAGAACAACTTCAATTTCGTCAAACATACAGTCCAATGGTTTCACTCATACCTGACAGACCGTAAACAGGTTGTTCTATCAAACAACTCTTGTTCAGAGTGGAAGAAAATCTCTTCCGAGTTCCACAAGGATCAATTCTTGGTCCATTATTATTTTCGATGTTCATGAATGATATTGCATCTCAGCTCATTGAATAAAATTGTTATCTATATGCAGATGACGTACAGGGTTATATAACGTCTGAACCTAACGATCTTGGCAATGCAGTAAGCAAAATCAATTCATATCTTGAAAACATACACGTCTGGTCAGAATACAATGGTTTGTCTCCAAATCCAAGCAAATTTCAATGTATAATAATAGGATCTCCAAATATATTAGCAAAAATTAATCAAAATGCGTATGTACCAAAAGTTTATATTAGGAACAAGGAAATAAAAAGAGAAGATAAAGTCAAAAGTCTCGGTATTATTCTTGACGAAACTCTATTATGATCAAAACATGTGAAACTAATATCCAAAAGAGTTCCTATTAAAATGCATACACTCAATCTTTTGAAAAACTTTCTTCCTCAACAAGCTAAAATCACATTGATACAGTCTCTCATATTTCCGATCTTTGATTATTGTGATGTAGTCTATAATTATCCGGTTAGATAATTATAGCAAACAGATTACAAATAATGCAAAATAGATGTGTTCGATTCATCTTCAATGATAAAAAATATGACCATGTATCAAGCAGGTACTTTGCACTGGCAAGCCTGAAACAGAAAGAGAGAAGAACGTTCCATCTTCTACTGCAGTTCTACAAGGTTGTAACTCTAGGATCTCCTACATACCTGGCTTCTATGCTGGAGTCGGTGCACCTCACTAACAATATGAACACCCACTCCAAAATCAATGCAACCCTGCGAATACCAAAGCACGGATCTCAGACCTATTCTAAATATTTTGTGGTGCTCGGAATCAAGTAGTGGAATAATCATCCTTCGGTAGTTCACACAGCTAGCTCCCTAAGCAGCTTCCGAAATAAGCTTCATAGTCACTTTCTGTCACTTACTCATAGCAGTGTAAAAGAATATTAAATTTCAATGACTTTTTAATTATTATTTTCTCCATACTCGTGTGCTTCAGTTTGTATCTTCGTTTCAAATCCGGTACTTTTAATATGTTTTGTCTTTATCCTTGTATTACTTCATTATTTTTTTTAACTTGTCATTGTGTGTATGTGTTTGTGGGTGTGGGTGTGTATTTGTGGGTTGGGGTGGAGAGGGTTCTAATTTAGGTCTGTATCGATAAAGTGGGAAGGAAGGGAAAATGAGAAGAGAGATAGATTCATTATAATATGGAAGTTTTCATGTATTACTATTACTATTGCATTCTTGTCGTAGTTGTAGGCTATTGTGTGTGTGTATTGTGTCTGCATATATGTTTTATTAATTTAAGATTTTGTATTTATGAGTATTTTTCTACTGATATGAAAATTATGTATCATGGTTAACTCGAAAGCAAGACTGTCAGCCTTAACTTTTGCCATGTAAAATAAAAGTCTAATAATAATAATAAATCGCGACCGGGGACGGAGCCATATTCAAGAACCAATCAAAATTTTTATTACATACCCCCTTCCGCTGTTTGAGTGTTCACTGATCCGGATATGTAAACATTGGAGAAGGACATGGAAACCAACATTGAGACTTTTATACCGGGTAATTATACGTATAAGACATTGACTTCAAATTTTGTGAAAAGAATATATGAGTGTTTTGCATTTTGCACAAATATCAAACAAGCAAGATATATCCATATAAAGTCACTGTCCCTCACAATGTGGTGTGTGCCATTTATAGTATTGTATATATTGTATAATATACAGAAATACGAGACATAATCCGTAAGAAAGCTTTCTAGGAAAGTACCCTTGGTAATAATTATAAGAATGTAAATTTCCCGGGATAAAATTTGCTTTATCTACACAAGCTTCTGCAGCTATTGAATACGCTACATGCCACTCATTTCCTTTGTAAATAATTATTGCTGTCACTTCTTCAGACACCTAGCGACAGCCAGGAATACAAAGAGGGTAATTATTAATTCGTTAGGGGCGTATTCGAGTTGTTCACGAGATTAAATATGGTGGCAGGTGTAGAAATACTAATGTGTTACTTCGTGTTATGAATAACGCGTATTCTTCTTTATAAACCTCGGATAATAGTAATTTTGAACCAGTTAGAAAGAGTCAAGTTAGATTTGTTTCATTATATGCAATGCACATCGCCTTTAACACACATTACGTGCGTGTCCTGAACGCGGATGCAACTAACGAGGCCCTCGTACTTTCCTCTTTTCCACTTTCATTTCACACATGCAAGACTCGAAAGTATCCAAGACGTTTCAACTCCTCCACACACGTTGAAAGATTATATCTATCCTGTTAAATTAATTTTGGAGTAGATAAAGTAACCTTTACCTATTTCTCGATTCGTAACAATTTTGTAGTATTTCTCACACAAGATGGCTGCAGTTCCGAAGGTGGTGGTCACTTTTTTCCAAAATTTACAAGAGGATCAGGCGGAATCAGATATTTGTGTGACTTGGAAACATAAGATTAGCCAGTTTTTTAGCGATAACTAGTACTGTGAAGTGTGCATCAGAGTGACGTTTATAGCGTATAATTAAAAATACCCACCCTGACTTTAATTAAGTCATCTTCGCTCGCTCGAGATACTGTCCGTGGTAGTGTCGAAATATATGCCGTTCTTAACACGAAGTGTCACAATTTGTATACATCTGGATGGCACCGTCTTGATCAACTACATTACATATTTAACGAATCAATAGTAAAATATGGATTTTCTTAACACCTTTTGGATTGATGGCTGTCTCTAGATGTTTTTAGAAGTGCCTATAAATTGAAATAAATAGGAATTGAAAATGGTTTTGAATAAATCAATGTAAACTCTATGTTCGAGTGGCCACCAACTACGGTAGTGCAGCCCACAAAAGTTCTACATCAGTTTGCCCCTTGTACTTAGCGTATAAAGTTTCTTTGGTATCGTTTTTACCGAGGAAGTTATAATATGGTAAACCATTCGCTTAAGGTGTACCTAATGATAGGTTTTCCTATGTAAAGCCTGAGTGCACTACCAGCAACTGGAACAGAAATAATCACATGTTCTACTTAGCGGATAATTATCTTGAATGGAATTATATATTTTCGGTATTTTTTTTCTGGATTACCTCATGATGCCAAAAACTAAGATCCTTGCACCAGAAATAAGGGTTCAGTTCTGCAGACGCAATCCAGAAATAGTAAAAATGAGCAGAATTTACGGGAAAAATGTGTAAGTTAATAACTTGTGAAGCTCAAAATAGAAAACAAATTAACGAGAGTTTTAAATCGGAAGAAAGTGTAGTTTAATGTTGGACTGCACACAAATAGCGGAAGGGTTGAGTAGTGATTTAAAGGGTGGGTGGGCACAAGAGAGACTAAGTAACTGGAAGTGGGAAAAATAATAAAAACAAATGTATAAAGAAAACAAGTATTGAGCGGTTTGAGAAAAAGGAGCCTGAACACTAACGCGATTCATTCGCTGTCGCTCATTCGGCATTATTCTGTTTTGCGTAAAAGTTGGTGAAGTGTTATCACCTCATTGTAGAGCCGGTAATGTATTGAACTGCTTTGTCGTCATCATAATAGGGAAATAATAAGATGTGGCGCTAAATATACAAAGTAACAGTAATAAAAAGTGTAGTCTTCCAAACGAACTTCACGCCATTTTACATCTTCTATTTGTTTCATCAGTCAACATTGCATTCGTTGTTTTGAGCTAGCCAGTGTTGGGTAGTACCTAGGTACTTTGTACCTAAGTACAGTACCTAGGTACAAAACACTTACCTAAAACATGTACCTAGGTACATTTCAGTTGCAGTACCTAATACCTGTAACTAGGTACTTTCTTGCTGTACCTAGTACCTGAATCTTCGGTACTTTTTTTAGGTACTTCAGATAATAATAGAACGAGACGTTTCTGAGTGATAGAGTTTTATAAAAAGTTTCTTATACTAGGTTGGTAACATTCATATTGAAGGAATCTTGGAACTATTTGCCTCTCTTAATCTCAAAATAAGCAACTGATTCATGTCTAAAATATGCTTAATTTGTCAGTATAAAACTTAACTTTTTACTCCAACGCTGGCGATTTCCTTGAACTTTTAAAGTAAAAGCTTTTCCAAAATTTCGGGAGTAAAAAATTTAGCAAAAGCCTTTATCGGCAGGGAACGTGGAATGAATGCAGGTACAGCCATATTAAAAAGACATAAATATAAGGTTAGTTTCTACTTTTGAAACAATGTTTAATTGTTTTATACACCATTGAATCATCTGCTTCGTTTGCTTTTTTATTGACTGAAGGCCAGATCTTGACACGCTACAGGAAAACTAACATTTTTTTGAACGTTTCATGTACTGTTTCTTTGTAATCCTTTTAGCAATAAAGTACCTTTTGTGGATCACAAGAGCTTCACAGACGTGGACTACTTTTAATGTATTGGTAACTTTTATTTTTTGAGACCTTGGATCGGCACCGAGGAGTTATGCAGCTTCGAATCCTGCTGTCGGCTACACTGACCGAGGTTCGCTGAAGATTTTCTCACTTTCACTAGTCTAATCTTGATATAAGCTAATAATCACTAGGCAAAAGGTGATGACCGCTAACTTAATCCTGTCTGTACTAGGAAGAGTGCTTCCCGAAGGATGCCATCCCTCTGACAAATGACGGGCTTATCCCATAGCTGACTGTAAGGTCCATAAATAAATATAAATTAAGAACGAAAAGAATTATATTTTGATGTTTCGCAATGCATTGTTTTCACCGTTTGTCACAAATGAATTAGACTTGTTTAGTTATTTTTTAATGTATTTTTTCGTTTGAATGTTTTTTTTTCTTCACAAAAGAAAGAAATGAGGAATAGCTGAGAGATTTTGCCTAGGTTTTCAAAGAGTTTAACTTTGCAGGTATGTCGCTACATAAATTTTACAAGAATTATTTATTTTTCAAATCATTGTATCATAATATTTTATTACCTTAAATCTGGCATATTTTTAAGAACTAATTTAATGTTGGGAGCTTCCTTCACATAATGTGTTCACTTCTATGTTCACTTGGGCTCTTCACCGAGTTAAACATTTTCCCTAAACAACATTGGAAGTACCGAAGCCATGGTTTAGTTAGTAAAGCGTTGTTTTCGCACTCGGGAGGTCTTTGGTTCGATACTAGTGACCAACCATCCTGCCTGAGGTATTTTTAGTTTTTTTGTCGCTAGTATGACCAACAAATGCCGAGATGATACCTTCAAGCTAGACCCTAGTCAAGTCATTCCTGCATCCTTTCCCTTACTCTATCAAAGCGTGAGCCGTGTGGCTGAGCGGTATGCGGCTGCAGACCATTGGCTCGAAATTCCCCGGTTCGAGTCCCGGCAGGGGCATGGATGTGGATTTTAACAGCTAAAGACGAATCGTGACATGCTGAAGTCCAAAGTTACTAGGCTGGCCCATATAAAAATAAAGTTTACCCAGCGTGACCCATACCTAAAGGCTAAAAATGAATTTAAATCATTGAAAGTGATGATATAAGTTTTCAGATATCTTGCTTCAAAAGTTTATCTTGATGTAAAATTTAAAAAAAAAAAGACATCTTGAAGGGAAGAAATAAAGTTTTACACTAGGAACAGGGAGTGGAAATAGTTCAGTTGCGTGGGGATGGAGTCCCCTAGTGAAACAAAGGTATTTGAACAATAAAATAGAATTAAGCGGAGGCTATATTTCCACCGGAATTATTTATTATACTTCTATTTATTAATAGAAAACAGATACCTTAAATTTCAAAATAAGGAGTTCGGAATTCCACATCTTACCTATATGTATTAGGCATATAGGTAAGATGTTTATATCCTGTTTGTCATGGATGTTTTCTCTCGCCTCTTAGGAAAGATTATTAATAATTATCTGCCGTCTTTATTATATAGTACATAATACAGCCCAAGTGCGAGCTCAGCTCCCAAATTACAATAGATGATATTAGGAACTAGAACTAACTGTACCACAGGACAAGGTCATCGTAGAAATCGCATACCACCATTTGATATAAACAACCATCTCGAAAATGGCAACATCCATTTCCAAATATTACTATGAAGTTACTGTGTTATCTAATTTCACTCACGGAAGTAATGTACCGGTACTCATCTAAAACGCTACAAAACTCTAGTTTTAAATTTACTATTCATAACAACAGAGTGCACTTTTCTGAGTCCCAAACACAAGTAATGGTGGATTCTTACAAATTCAAGAAGATAGCCTCATTATCTCTATCTTATGTACAAAATATTAAAAATAATAAAAGAAACCTAAATCTTCTCAGTAAGTTGATAGAAAGTACGAAAAAACAAGAGTTATGACACACTGGAAACTTTATACAGAGTGGTAATATAATTCACCGACAAAGAGATAACAGTACATAAAAATTAATTTAAAAAACGTTTTAATACTTTTCTTAAACAATTCCTACTAAAAAGTAAAAAATAATTTTGTTTATGGAAGACTAAAAGGAAAAGCGTGGGGTGCACTAATTGAAGAATTTATAAAGTGACTGTATATGAGAGCTCGCCCTATGCTTTTCTTTTTAGTCATGCATAAACTAAATTATTTTTCTTTAGTTTTTAGTACGAATTGTTTAAGAAATGTATGTCTTTAAAAAGTTTTTTTTACCTAAATCATAAAAGTGTTCTGCAACCAGCTGAACGCCACTGCGTTGCAGGCTAGTACTTATTGGTAATATTAAAATGTGCTTTTAAAATATATAAATATAAGAAAGTAATAACAAATATAAATATAATAAATATAGAATATTGTATTGTGCTGTGCAAATTTTCATCATTGTATGACATCGGGAAATGAGCTAATAGAACGTTGCAGGATTTGAGGACACCACGAACCATTTTGAACTAAAGAAAATAATGTAAATAGCTCTGATCATCAGGGTGGAAATTGCTCCGTTTTTCGGAGCTACAGCTTGCTGAAAGATATACTTTACAGCTTCAAATTTCCTACTATAATTAATTGTAGACCTGATGCGGAAATTTATGATAAAAGACCTCAAGTCTCATCTACTAAAAGTGCATATTCAAACACTGAAGTGAGGCTCCCCGAAATTTTCTGAAGTAAAGGTGAGTCCAAATGATTTCCCAGAAGGTAACAATAATTCGTTTGCGACTTTTCTTCAGAGAATATCTTCAAATCAGCTATTTCCTTTCGGAAATCCCTTGCGCACCCAATGCAAAATTTAGATGGAACAATTTTTAAGTCTTTGACGGTAGCATGCCGCATCAATTCTACCATCAGTTCTATTGGATATTTGAACCTCTATAGTTCATTTGCATGTACCTCCGAAATGTCGGTGCATTACGTTACCACCCTGTATACAGCATCAAAACACAAATGGATGCGGCTTATGTTCCGAATCGAATGCCCTTTCGAAAAAATACGTAAAATATCTGTAAATTAGAAGCGTGGTGAAAGATTTACTTATGTGGAAGAAAGGCATTCCTATTAATGATTTATCATTTTAGTAATTATATTTCTGCTTTTTTTGACGCTTTCTATTGTTTTGATTCCTGTATCTATTATCAATGTACAGTATGGTGCATGAAAATGTCCGTTTTTTTAACAATGCTTAGATAACACAGCACACTTTGGCTGAACCTATTCTGCTAAATAATAATAATAATAATAATAATAATAATAATTTGTATTACAAGTATAGATATGAGAGTAATATTCTAGTCAATCAGCATCCCCTTAGTTCTTCATATCATTTCCAGCACTATTTAGCAGTAACTGGGTCAAGTACTTAAAAAAGTACCTTAAGTACATTTAACAGTACCTGTACCTAGGTACATTTACCAACTTGTACCTAGTACCTGTACCTAGGTACAAAAAATAAGTACCTAACCCAACACTGGAGCTAGCCTAGGTAAACATACTCATCAACTATGCATATTGTCTCTCCGTTAATCTTTATTTCCTTCTTTGTAGCATGTTGATTGTACATTACTTTTGTTTTACTTAAATTCATTTTAAGGCCTATTTTCGAACTTTACTGACATCAACATTAAAGACATTTGGAATTGATTCTTATTGTAAATAACGTAAACTGCATTCTTCTGTAAGTTCCTCTGAGAAAAAATATTATTTAAAAAAACAAGAAAAGAGTAACAAATTCCATTAACATGTTTTTATATCATGGTACTGACTAAACAAAATTTTGAAACAAGGAAAACATACTATTTTCTCTCTTAGATCGTGAATACCCGAACCTGGCGAGATCGAGGTCGAAATTTTGATGAAGAAATTTAAAATTTTCAAGTCAACAAGAATAGACAACATTCCAGCCGAATTAATTCAAGGGGACTCTAATCAAGGAACCACATCACTAGGTAAGTGCTATGTGGAGATAGAAGGAGCTTCCAAATTAATGGAAAGCCTCAAAAATAGTTCCGATTTACAAAAAGTGGTAAATCGGACTGTAATGATGACCGCGGAATCTTGTTACTACTGTAAACACATTACAAAGTATTGAGCGTACTGTTAACATGTCTAATCATATACATAAATGAAATAATTAGAATCCACCAATGTGCATTTTGAAGAAATAGATCCACGTTAGACCACTTTTTCGTCTTGAGAAAAATATATTAGAGAAGAAATGGGAATCCAACGGGAATATTCACCACCAGCTATTCATTGATTTTAAGAAGCATATGATTCTATCACATAGGAAAAGTTATACACCCTCCATTCCGAAAGAAACCGAACTTTTGAAAACAAATAGTACCACTAGTGCCATCTGTTGTAATATTTTACCGGTAGATGGCGTAGTCCCTCATTGACAACTGGTATAAATGTCATGACATTTGGATGCACGGCAACAAAGTTATTGCGTTTCAACTGTCAGTGTGTTGTTTGTGTACATCGGTCGGAAAATGAGTTTCAAACAACGAGCTGCAATTGAGTTTTGTGTTAAACTGGGTAAACCTTTTACTGAAACGCACCAAATGCTACAAAATGCATATGGTGATGAGTGTCTATCCCGTACGCAAGTTTACGAGTGGTTCAGGCGATTCAAATCGGGTAGAGAGACGCTGGATGATGACGAAAGATCAGGCCGTCCCAGAACCGGATTATCGGAAGAAAACATCGAAAAAGTGCGTGAATTCATCAAACATAACAAAAAAGCGTCGGTGAAAGTTATTGAAATGGAATTAGGCATTCCTCAAACAACCGCATACCGCATTTTGACCGAAGTTTTGGGCCTTAAGAAGGTTAATTCGCGGTTTGTACCACACAAACTCACCGAAGACCAAAAAGTTGATCGAATTGCGCATTGCAAAGACATTGTTAAAAGTGCTCGGCAGGATCGAAACTTCTTGAAATCGATTGTAACTGGTGACGAGACGTGGTGTTTTGAATATGAGCCCGAAACAAAGCGGCAAAGTGCTGAATGGAGAGCGCCGGATGAAGGACCACCCAAAAAAAGTCGCTTGGTGAAGTCAAAAGTTAAGGTGATGCTGATTTGTTTTTACGATTCAAAAGGAATTATCCACAAAGAATTTGTTCAGCCCGGCCAGACAGTCACTGGAGAGTTTTACTTGGGCGTCATGAAGCGTTTGCTGGCAAGAATTCGTCGTATTCGGCCCGAATATCGAGAAATCGGCAGTTGGACTCTTTTGGACGATAATGCACCATCACATCGTTCGCGACTTGTAACTGAATTTTTGGTCAAAAATCACATTATTCGTTTGCATCATCCGCCCTATTCACCAGATCTCGCTCCGTGCGATTTCTATCTGTTCCCGAAACTGCATTTGGCGATGAAAGGAAAGTGGCACGCATCGATTGAAGCCATTGAGAAGGCGACGACCGCCGTCCTAAAGACCATTCCAATAAAGGACTTGGAGAAGTCGTTTGACAACTTGTTGGAGCGTGCAAATATGTGTATCGATGCAGAAGGGGAATACATTGATTAATAAAAATGATTTGTTCCAAAATGTACATTGTTTTTTTGTTTTTTTAAAACGTTCGGTTTCTTTTGGAATGGAGGGTGTACAGTAGGGTGATACGATTTGGAATTCCGAAAAAGAGTTAAACTAGTGAGGATGTGTCTCAGTAACCCCATGAGCAGAATACCTATAGGTAATAAAATGTCAGATAGTTTCGAGATTCGCAACGGATTGAAACCAGGTGATGCCTTCACTACTGTTTAACATTGCGTTAGAATACGAGATTCTAAAAGTAAAAGAGGACACAAATGGACTAACGTTGAATGACTTGAACCAACTGTTAGTATACGGATGGTGTAGATTTAATAGGGGAGGATAATGATGCACTACAAAGTAACACCGAGGGCTTAGTAGAAGATTACGATGAGATAGGTTTACAGGTAAACGCAGAGAAAACAAAATTCATGATAAGCCGGTGGATGAAGGAACACAGAGAATGAAGGAATTAGGTACATAACAATTAAGAATCAGAACTTAGAGAAAGTAAACAAATTTAAATACTTGCAAGAATATCTGACGATATAAAACGAGTAAAAATAGTGACGAAGAAGTAAAACCGAGGTTACGGATGAAATAAAAAGTCGCTTAGTATCGGGCAACGCATGTTTCTATTCAGACCAGAAACTCTTAACCTCGCGATTAATATCAAGGAAATTGAAATCGAAAATATACAGAACGGTTACTCTACCCGTAATACTTTACGGTTGCGAAAGTTGGAGTACGGTTCTAGCAGATGTATATAAATTACATGTGCTTGATAAAAACTTTGATAAACTTTATTTTATATGGGCCTTCTAATAACTGTTGACTTCAACCCGTCACGATTATCCGTCACGTTCGAGTTAAAATACACCCATGCCGCTGCCGAGACTCGAACTCGGGACCTTCGAGTAGTTGGCCTAACGTCTTAGACCGCACTTACCGACTGTACGACTCACCCGATGTTGTAAGAATGATGAATTAATGGCGACGACTAAGGTAATTCGGATGCTGGAAAACATAGATTATATTCCATCGGGGCTGGAAAGCAGGAGGAACGGAGTCCGTTGGGAAGACCGAGACGTCGCTGGAGGACAATATTAGAAAGGATCTTCGAGAAGTAGGGGTTCATGATGAAAACTGGCTTGAGACTGCCCAGGATTGAATCTAATAGCGAACTTTTGTTACTGCGGTGATGAACTTCGGAGTGCCGTAAGTCGTAGAATAAGTAAGATAAAGCTTTTTAGATATTCAGTATTAACTCCTAAGTTTCTTCCTTCTAAACTTATTCGTTTCATAATTCGTTTCATTTTTTATTTTTACTTATATTCTTGCTACATAAGAAGTATCTATACATTAGCATTTGATACTTAAAATCATACTTTGTCCACTAGAATTTTTTGTATAATAATGGTAAACACTCAAGACATCCTTTTATTCATAAAAAGTAACATCTTTGTTCATTTTAGTTATAAGTAGCTTTGTTTTATTTTCCTTATAGACGTTATAGTGTTAACAAAAATTGAATTTTGTCCCCACGAAACGACACACTAAATAATAGTACCTGTTAGAGACCTGCACGGGCCGGGCTAGGTCCGAAGCCCGCGGGCTGGGCTTGGGCGGGCCAACTTTGCTATTTCTTTAGGCCGGGCCGGGCTTGATTTTTCGTCATGTCGGGCTGGGCTCAGGCCGATTAATTGCACTTCTTTAAAGCAGTTCAATAATTATTGACTTTCTTTAAACGATAATTGGAATAAAGCCAAATGTTCAAGTCTGTGTGCACGCCACGTGGAGTGAAAGGTATTACAAACAATGCAATATTTACAGTTGTTGTTGCTTAGCGGCTCCACTTTTGCTATAGAGGATTAGTTGTTCACCGGGGCGTTGACCCCAGTAGGCAGTCACACGAGTGACTGTATGCCCTTCCCTCATTAAATAACAAAAGAAAGAATGCGTATTGAAGCTTCGTCTGCTGATGGTCCGTGTCGATACCAGACTATGGTCAATCCAACCACTAGATCCCAGGGGCTAAACAGTCAGAGTTGTAGTCTTGATATAAAAGTGAAAGGAAACCGCACTCTTTGTTCTTCTCTTCACTTCAGCGACCCGCAGGAAGAAATGGTGGATGAAGTCAGGGTTGCAGTCTAATACGGTGTTAAATACCATGCAAATGTAAGTCTTGCGGGTGGGGTCAAATTTCTGATAATTTATTTTGTAAATAAAAGCTATATTTTGACTAGCTACTTCTTTGCAAGATTTAAGAAACATACGACTACAAGTAATCCTACTGTTGAAAACGAAAGGATTATTTTGATCCTTTGTGTTAGAAATAAACTGCAACGGCAATCCTGTAGAATGAAATTAAAATGACTAGCAAATCTAAGTGCATCACATTGTTCAAACACTCACATAGGCTTGTATGCATTATATTATATTATTATTATTATATATACCAGATACAAATATATTGGGGCTCGAGCCAAAACTTTTTAAAATTTGTCTGGCCGGGCTTGGGCCAAGAATTTTTAAAACTTATCGGACCGGGCCGGGCTCGGGCAAAGAATTTTTAAAACTTACCGGGCTGGGCCGGGCCTAGGTACATTCGGGTTGGATTGGGCTCGGGCCGAAAAATTCGGCCCGTGCAAGTCTCTAGTACCTGTGTCCCTCCTAAGTTACACTAGTAGAATTAATTGTTACTGACTTAATTGATTCCTGCCTAAATGCAAATTTATGAATCCTAAATACTGTTCCGAAATAAAATGTTAATTGCATTTGACAATAATAGTGTATGTTCCAAACAAATAAAGCAATGTGAACACATGAAAAAAAAAAAACACGTTTAAATTTTTACAATTGACTGTAATTTAGTACTATTTCCAATAGACCAACAGCTTTATAAGAAATACGCAGGATACCTATCATTCTGTGATGGATTAACAATTGTGTATCTTTAGTTTAATACATACTATTAACACGTGTAAACAGATAATCATTTGCGACTCTGTTTAATCCATTTCCTGGAAATTTTACGACCTAAAATTTTATTTTTATCTTACACATACATAGGCTATTATATATTTTTCAATCATGATTACATTCTGCTTTACATATTTTGAACAAAACCGGGACATTCGGTGTCCCACGGAGGGTTTGCCCGAGACGCGGGACTTTGAGGGCCCAAACAGGTAACGGTTTGTCACCCTATGTAGCATACTTACTCTTTGAGGAGTGTTAACTACGAAGACGAATCTTTGCAGGTATCTATTTTCTAACAGTAGAAGACCTGAAATGAAAGACATATGAAATCCACCGGAGTATTTTTTTCAGGAGAAACAAAAAGCAGTCCAAGGTCTTGGTTTGTTATCCTATTCAGCTGAAACTATGCTGTATTAAAAAGGGGTTCTGTAATAGGATTAGGATGTAATATTTATTCAAGTGGATAGCCCTTGGAACATACCGATGAACAGAAAATACGCAAATACGAAAAAGGTGGACTTGGGATTTTTTGCAATTCAGATCTTCAATTGTGTGTCGTGGTGGATTTATATAACGCCATACTGAATTATAAATGCACCCTAAAGACAGCAAGGAATATTGTTTGTCAAGTCGATATTAGAACTGCATCGCATCGGAAAAAGTAAGCCCTTGTGATAAAAACAACGTGATTTGCATTAATGATATAATTTTATCCAATTATATAAACATTGAGACTCCAAATCTTATTGAATACTTTCAATACTTTTCAGTTTTTATAATTTCGCATATTTTAGCATAAGTAAAAACCAATTTTAGAAAACTTCAAGATATTTTTAATCTGTATCTATTTTAGTATTGAATATTTTAGATACAACCAAGACATAGTTATCGCATTATTTGATAGTTAAGCTGATAATTAACCGTACTGATAACTAAATTGATGCTACCCTAATATTTTACATTTATTATAAGGAGTTCGTGAGCGTTAACGAATATTGAATTCCTTTAATCATACTATACTTCATATTTCAATATATCTCATTACATTATTTTCAGAAATTCTTGCATTCTTTCTCATCTTATTTTTCTTTCTATAATCTTGCGCAATCCCATTGTGTCCCAGTGATTCGCATTATCAAACTTACTGCGTGTTTGTCACCGAGTATCGGATGAAAGGTTATTCAATAATATTAACATAATTTTACGGATTTATATCACGGTACTGCGACATATAATTTTGACGTGGTGAATTATCGAGCATCTGTGATCACAGATAAAGGTACACACGAGGTAAGACAATTTATACTGTATATAGATTTAAGGGAAAAGTGATAATTTTCAATATCATTTTATGTAATATTTTATTTAGGATATGGTTTGATATTTCACAAAGAATTAGAAATCTAGTTATCTAAAACGTATTATTTGAAGAAATCACATATTTTAGATTAATAATGTGTAATACTAGCACACGTAGTCACGAGACAGAAATTGTGCTAGAGGTATACTGTGATGTTTATTTAATTTACATATTTTATATTGCTCTGAAGTATTTAATTACATATACGGTATTAGAACAGAGAAGTTAATAAATAAATATTTAATTGTATTGAATATCAGTAGAAAGTGAACACAGACAATAAATCTATATATTATCGTTTTATTGTGCATTAAATGAATAATTCAAACACAAACATTCAAAGACTATATTATTAGTATCTATTAAATAAATATTCAATTATCACTTTGTGCAAGAAAATTATAATAACTCTTCATATTTTCGTTGAATCTGAAAACTATTATTATTTCATATTTGCTAAGATTCACATCAAGTAATTTAAGATCAAGATACTAGCTTTGAATTTATCATTAACTTCAGTGCATTGAAAGTATTTTATTTATTAAACGAAAGGTTGTTATTAAAAACAATCAGTTATTAAATCATTTCTTTTTCATTATTGAAAATAATTGCAATATTAGTCAGGAATTGGTTAAGAATAGTAAGTTAAGGTTATTTCTGTGTATCGTAATAAATTCGACATTAGTGATATCTATAATAAGAATCGTTTTAACCTATTCTCTAAGTCTTTCATATTACATCGTTTAGATTCGCGTTTTAAGGTATATCGGTATCCGAGTTTTACTGACTTATTGACCACGCGCTTTCACAGCTGTATTAATAATTGACAAACTTAAATCATATTAATGGAAGAAATACATATATAGCATAATACATATATGCAGAAAATAGTTCGAGCTAACACAATAGATATAGAAGTGCCAGAAGCAAGTGAACACGATAAACGATTGAAAATAAGAAAAAAAAAATGTGAAAACTCAAAGTGAGACGAGAATGGTTGAGCAAAAGATGTAAATGTTGTTCCGATTGAATTGACAAAAGTGCAGGAGAGAAAGGGAAAAGTGAAATACTGGCTGGGATTCTGCAACGAAATATGAATATCCAGAATTGTTTATCGACGTTTTAGAAACAGTGAATATTATATCGGAAAAGAATAAAAATACACGAGGTTTGATAATTATCAAACCATAAGCTTCATAACATACCCAGCGATATTTTATTTACTTATTTAACCATTCCCAGATACAAATAAATTTCGGCCGGTTAGCACTAGATAGCTATATTTAACAACAACAACTACTAGGGAAATGATCTTGAAGAAAAAATGGGATATACATCAATTCAGGGAATAAGGATAAAAATAGATGACGTGTTGACAGAATATACACTTCAATAGCTAGAGAAGTAAAAGTGAGTTTCTGCTTATAGCCCACCTTAGTTATACATATTTAGAAGAGGTTAAAGAGATTGCTTCAATAACGAAGAAGGAGCTACAGTAAGGGATGATAAATGATATGTATTAGATTCGTAGATTATATGGATCTTTCTCCTGAGATCGGGATGGTCAAAAGTCATAGTACTGTTACCGCCCATACAATTAGTTTTATCTTTATTTATTTTTGTGGAGAATAAAGCATCTCTCAAAAAGATGTTAAAGTATCTAGCAAGGAGAATAATTGAATGAAGATAAACGTAAAAAATGAAAAGAATAAAAACTCAAGTAAATGAAACCACAGCAAACATCAAACTTCGGAAGGAAAAACTAAAACTAGAGTCCAACTTGATTATTTGCAAGATGTATCATAAATGAGGATACATTGTTAAACAAATAAAAGCGATGAAAGCAATGGTGAAATAGCAATTATTTATGAAAGAAATGTTTCCTATGGACCAACAAGCAAAGAGCTGAGGAAAAGCTTAAATTAATCTTGTGTTATAGAAAGAGAAAACACCGACTGTACGAAACAGTCTTAAAAAGTGGAATTATAATTTGGACGCGGCGCAGAATGTGAAAATCAACTGAACATGGAAGATAATGCGTAAAAACATTTCTGAAGAGAAGCGAACAATACTGGAAACAATAAATCAGAAAAAAGGATGAAGTAGAAGGTATCGTTGAGGGAAGAGATGAAAAAAACGAGACCGAATGAAACTTTTTGACATTGTTATGGACGATAAATCTATTCTAAGGCAAAAATATATGATTAAGTTCGGTATGAACGCAAACAAGCCTTGAAAAACGTGTAGCTTTTGACAGTACAACAATGATAATATTGATGATGATACTAATGATTATGAACTGTTTCCTTGTTTTGATCTAAAATTTCTTCTTCGGCTGTCGTCCTCATTGAGGTTATCTGGGCTTTTCCAAGTTTCTTAACGTAAATGCCGAGATGGTACTTAGACCGGGGGCGTTTTTCTTCCTTCTTCCACAAACAAGGCTAAAATTACGGAGAGAGACGATTGCCTTAGTTGTTACAAAGCCCAGAAAAGTAAGTTTCAAGGAATTTTACCTCAGGTGCTCAGTTAGAAAGTTTTGTATTGATTTATATCTAATATTCTGTGTTTTAGTACGAGCTTTGCACAAAAATTTTAAAAATCTTTTACAGTTGTCAAGCTCCTTACCTTCCGTTCTATTTCCACTTTCCGTTCCATTTCTTCCAGTTACCTTTGAGCAATCTAATTCCTTTCTCCGTGGTATCACTTGAATAGTGTTTTCAGAAGATGTTTGTATTACAATGGTTCATTGAATCTCAACGCTTCTAGCAGACGTGGAGTCTGCAGTCTCAGTTCCTCTTCCAACCAAAACAAGGCAACACCCTGAATGGATTACGTTGATGACCACAATCGGCTTTATTTCCTAAGCACAGAAATGTAGCGATTGTTGCACCTGTTGAAATTCCTTCACTCTTATACACTCAAGATGCTTCAAGAGAGTTTGATAATTCCTTGCTGCTATATTCATGCTTTAATGAAGTTGTGTTGTGAGATCAAACACACGCTCAGTCTTGAAATATACTTTGAAATTGCACAAGCAAATGGTTAAAGGGTCCACCTACATCTATAAAAAAAATACCATCAATCAAAATTACCATAAGTTTAAATCAGTTTTGTCAAGGAATGAGATTATATTTATAGCTTCAAATTGGTGTTCATGTTTTCTGGTTGAAATATTCGTAAAGTCAAACAAGATAAATATTGGAATTAATACAGAAAAATTGACAACCGCCGTGACTGGGACTCGAACTCGGATCTTCCAGTTGCCGGCCGAGTATGCTGTCAATTATTATTATTTTTATTTAAGCTCGCAAACGTGTACAAGAATTTTATTACTAGACAAGAAAAACTAATCACTTAAAGATGAAAGAGCTACTTAACATTAATAAATACAAATATCAAAAATATGAAATCTATATAATACTAACTTAAACAAACAAATGTCACGGATGTACACTATCTAGGAATATTGATGAAAGAAGAAATACCCATACATACTCTATCAATATATCGCCCGTATGAAGTGGGCAAAGTGATTATTACGATATTGTTGGTCTATTTGTAAATATCGTAATCTTATTTGAGTAATATACCTTGAGACCGGAACAGTGTTTCGTTCGATAAGGAGCATATGCAGCGTCATGGCCATAAACCAATTAACAATTTTATGTTTAGCAGGGGGAAAATACCTGAATTCAGACCTGTAGATAATTTGCTCGTATGGAAATGAGATAATTGTCGTTCGACAGATACGAGCTAAAATTATGAGAAAATGGGTTCGTATTAGACCACTATTACCACACACTGTTTTAACCTGTGTAAAACAGTATCGACTTGGTCACACTTGTTACAAAGATTTGGGGAACTATGTTTTTTTTTTTCAAATAATTTGTTTGGAGTTTCAAGTTTCTTATATACTAAACAATATCTAACATCGTGTAACATAGGGAAATTTTTTAAATCATTAATATTTTTCCATATCATCGTCCAATTGTATTATGAATTTTGAGTTTCCATATAATTTTTCCTCTGATGCACTTAGTCACATAAATATTTATAAATCTGTTTAACACTGTTTTGATGTATATTATAATTATTGACAGCACTATGTAGAATTTCTAAAAGGGGATCAAACAAATATGGGACATAGTAGCGCCATAAATTAATATTTATTGGTGCAGTGAAATCAAATCTGCTCATGACTTGTCTTAGAAATGTGCTAGAAAAGGAATATGTGAATATAGTCGTAATAGTACGGTGAACCAAAAGGGTTTTACATTGTAATTGTAAATGTTTTAACTGAAGACCGCCCAAAAAGGATTGTAAATACAAGTAATCTCTTTTAATTCGTAATATATGTTTTTTCCATATAAAATACTCTATAATCGTGTTAAATTTAGCTACAATTTTATTAGACATAGAGAAAAATTGTGCTAAGTAACTACACTTACTAAGAATGTAACAATTAATAAATGTAATTTTTGAATGAATATGTTTAAAGTATTTTTGATATTTAATAAGATCATTTACAATATTGTGATATAATATTTCATCGTTCTATGAAACCTGTATATTAATTTTACGATGTGACAGTAAGGCGTGAATAACCGAAATAAAATTAGGAGGAAAAGCCAAACTTTTCATGACAGCGCTTAAATATTGATAATTAAAGAGGTCGAAGGCATTTCCAAGATCAACCCCAAGCAGCTCCACCTTACTCTTAGTATCAAATTTGGCCATATGCAAAACTTCTCTTATTTGATTAAGATTATATTGTGTAGTACGGCCTCCTAGCACACCACTCTGATGAGCATTCAAAATTTTAGGAATTATGGTGGAACATCGTATTGAAAGCAATTTGGTGAAAATCTTATAATCATTATTATATAAAGATATAAGTCTATATTTGGTCTGTTGATTAATACTTTTTTCTGAATCATACCGCCTATAGAATCTGCAAAGGATAAGATAAGATAAAATGAATTGTATGGGCGGTAACAGCACTATGGCTTACGCCCGTCCCGCATCTGCAAAGGAGTCTTCAATGTTATGATTATAAACATTAGTTAAGAGTGGAACTATTTTATTATGAAAATGATTTTTAAAAAAAGCTGACAAACCATCAGGACCTCCACTAGACTTCAATTTTGTCGTTGAATGAAAGTTTCAACTTCATCCTTAGTAATAGGGGTGTTAAGATATTTAATCTGATCACTAATTAATATATTGTGTTGGTGAACTCTTATCCTATCTCCACTAAGCTCGATTTGTTGTTTAGTAAAAAGCTCAATGTGACATTTACGAATTGCACTATACACTTGAATATTAGAATAGGAAATCTGATTACCACAAAATCTACAAAAGTGTTAAAAAAAATTGTTTTCCTAACTTGCGTTCAACCAAAATATGGGATTTGGTAGGCGTTTTGTGAACTCCAAGGTTTTTAATTTTACTACGTATAATATAACCTTGATTATAATAATATTGAGCTTGCCTTCGCCGATTAATATGTAGCTGTTTAGTGTATTCTTTATTGTAAAAAAATAATGGACTTTTTAAATCGGATCCATTGTTTTAGAGTATAGAATTTCCTATCATTATCTTCTAACGCTTTATCCAACATGTAAATAGTGTGCTGATTATATTCATTATTCCGTAACACCTGAGTATTCATTTTCCACCGATATGTAGAAGCTATTTGTTCAGGAATTTTATATTTTAATTTTACATTTACGATAGAGTGGTAAAGATCTGCAAGTTTTTTTAGATTAATACTCTTAACATGAGACTGTAAACTATTCGATAAATAACAAACATCCAAACGAGAACTTCCCTTAGCATAAAAGTATGTATGTCCAAGTAGGTTGCCCCGCAAAAAAGATCCAGAATCAACCAATTCAAAAGTATGAATCAATTGTTTTAAATCATTACTAAAATTGGATGTTCCAATAGAATCTTGAGCGCGAGAAACGCAGTTATTATCGGACCCTAAAATAACATGTTTGGTATGCATATATTGTAACAATTGGTACATTTCGTTATTTATAAATTGTTTTGGCACTTGATTATAATGTGTGCCGGATGGCAAATACGAACATACTATATATATGTTACTGACTTTTACATAACTAATTCTAGCTTAGGTATGATGAAAGACTTCATCCACTGCCAGATCGTTACATACTGTTATACCGATAGTTTTTTTACCTTGAGTCATATTGTTGCGTAAAATGGTATAATTGTGTAAATTTAACAGTTCTTGATGGAGCTCTTGTAAACATATAAGATGCACCGATTCTTGTCGCAAGTATTCTTGTAACAAAAGGATTTACTGGGGGTAAACATTCCCCCCGTATTAAATGTACACACTGAGAGCGTCATGAGCATACACGACATAATAAACAATAATCGAACCATTGTTTATGTTTCACACTGTCACTATGAAAAGACAAAGAAAAATGAACGTACCTGTTCGGTTGGTGTGAACCAACCTGTATAATATCTTTATTCAGCGTCACTGTCAGATGACAATACTTTGGATCTTGTGTTTCGCCGTCCAATATCAGGCTGACTTTAGCTGATTTTTTGTTGACCGACTTTGGGGATAAAAAAGGATCTTCAGTTTTCTTAGTTGACAATTCAGGAACACTATTCTTTTCAAAAGAACTACACTCCGATCAAGGGCTTCTATCCCGGGCCGGGGGGCTCTGGGTGCCCTGGCCCACCAAGGTTGAAGTGGGCCCCCCTAATGGGGGGCCCAAATGATAAAGTGAAGTCGGTTGTCCTATTTCTACAGTACATGGTCACTCGTTTTCCCCTTCTACTAAGCTTATATCCCTTTGGAAAATCTATTTCATTGATAAATTCCTCCCTGAAACATGTGTGCTGCAGTATTTATATAAAATACATCACGCATAATACCCCCTCGACTGGCTAAAGGAGTTAATTCGTGCCTTGCTTGTGTTGTTTCTTGAGTTACGTGCATAACATCGATAAAGACCATTTAGTAAAAAAAGAAAAGAAAAAATGAAAACAATATTTTCTGTCGTTTATCCCTCGGAACACCAAGATCGGGAAGATCGGGTCAAAAATGACCCATACAGTCAAAATTATTTTTGTCCATTAGTCATTAAATGGAAGAGTGAAATTCTGTGTACTCCGCAAACTGTCAGCAATGTAATCACTTCATATGCAAGAATCAGAATACAACAGATACGGTGTGCTTTACATGTGGGAGTGAAAGAGGAAGGTAGTTTGATTCTGATAGTTTTATATGTCGTACTTTATATGTGTAAATAAGTAAGAGACTCATGGTACCTTTATTTTTGTACAGCCATGATAATGGTTGCAAGGTTAATATGACGTATTAGTTTCTTTCTGCATGTTTCATTATTTTGTAGTATCTACTTGAAAAAATAATATACTATAAATAAATACAATACAATGAATACACCCATACTCTAAAATACCTTGATTTTGAACAAGTACTTTATTTCATACGAGAAATATACATGCTTCGAGTTCCGTGAGATGAAATTATCTTGGCGTTCCGAAGGTTAAGGATCATTCATCGTGATTTTGTCATATACAAACATAATTTAAGAAAAAGAAATATATACAAGAAAAATAAGAGACAAGAAGAACTCACACCAAAGTAGGACAATAAACTTTTTCCAAAATTCCAGGCACTCATATTAATATTGGAAAATTAGAACTTTTTCTTTCTTCTGATATGTATGTTTTGTTTCTGATTACACATCTTCTGAATTCCAATTTTTTTGTTCACATCTGCACATCTGTAACATCAACTTGCATATCCTAGGCAAATGAAGTAACCAAATCTTTAACACTAATTCTTTGAGTTTTGTTCACAGAATGAAGAATGTAGGTTTCATTCCGGGCAGTTAGTTTATTTAGTTGACCAGAACGAATCCCTAATAAAATAATTATTCTGTTTTATGTTTCTTTATGATGTATCTAACGGTAGAGCATGGATTTCCAACAAGCTTGGCTATGTCTCAGTACCTTTTACCTTCCGCACGTAATTTGAAATTAAAGTGAGTAGTTCCGATGTTGTTCAACTCAATTTGTTCCCAGGCTGCTTCTTTACGTCTGACACAGTGTGAATTGCTTCAATACACCACGCAGAGTGTTCTTGTACACAAAGAATTCCTAGAACATTTATTTCGAGAGTAGTATGGGGTTGTCCACATACACTTTTTGCCATGAATTTACGTAGTTATCACTCTTTCGTTGCCTGTTACCTTGCAGGTGTATCGAGTACTAATTATTTCTATAGCATTCTATCTAAGGTATCCAAATTATCATAAAAGAGCAAGAGATTTCGAAATGGGTCACGTTTTGCGTGTGATAAGTCTGTTTTTCCTCTTTGTTGAAGTTGTCCAAATATTTTTTCTCACTCTAGGTGAGACAGAAGCTTCTTGAACCATGCCTGTCGAGATCGAGAACCGAGAATTTAAATATATATATACGCTAGCGACCGTAATTTTGAAGATATTTGAACCAAATTATACTGTATTATGTTGTTTCTAGGCTTAATAGGTCGGCTAAGTTAGTTAATGAGTACAATCGGCCCAAGGGGGTGGTCGGGGGAGAGGGTTGAAATTTTGAATATATATATATCAGCCCGTATGGAGTTAATAGGGAAAGTTTGTCTGCATAAATTATAGTACTCCCTAACAAGTTTACTGTGACACCAACAATTCAGGGGTTGTGGGGGTACGAGAGAGGGTGGGGGTGGAAATTCGAAATTTTTTAAAACCATGTCTTGTGGGGTAACGTTGAAAAGCTCTTGATGGTTAATCTATAAATCAATAACTAATTTCTGGATAGCACTCATATTTCGTTAGAGGTATATAAGGTGGTGGGTTTCATTGGGCCTGTAAATTTCAATTGGAATATCACTGCATTCAGTTCTAATAACAAAACGTTTGCACGGTAATTAGTTAACCTATTAGGGTAATTAGTTACCGTATTCATAATTTTATAATGAAAATAAAATGATAAAAGTATACTTACTTAATGTGTTTTATTCTGCACTTACTCCAATAAATTCGATCAAAAACATTTCGAAATCTACCACAGCGTTTAGAGAATCACCCTACGTCAGAATTTCAGTGTTAAAATAATTAATACTGACCAATAGACTTGAGTAGAAACATCCTCTAC
>JAGDQP010014762.1:24586-44359 GCA_022664845.1 Lepisma saccharinum | reverse complement strand
ACAATCATACACACTTATATACATTAAAATTATAATCATATTAATGTTTAAGACTTTAATATGTTTATTATTTGAATACTTGAATACTTTTCTTCTTAGGAAATTTTGAATGGCATATTGTAAACTGAAATAGAATATGAAAAACTGTAAAGTAAGGAGCCATTCCTTGTGATCGAATTAATAACTTTAAGAAGTTTAAATCGATACTAAGGAAAATACATTAGTTCAATCCTTTGTATCACTCATCTTCAAACATTTTCTCAGGTTTTCCTCACTGATAACAGCGGAATATTGAGATGTTAGCATAATTAAATGAACTTCATTCTTTGATAAGACCTGAGTTTTAAATACTTTTAAAAAAAGACTGGATGGATTGTCATTTCGTTTTAACAGAAATTATAGAAAGAAAGTTGTAAAATTAAAAGTAAAAGAAATGTATCAGTAAAAAAATGAGAAAAAGCAGATTTTTTCTGCTTGTTAAAATTTTATCTAATTTTAAGTTTTGTTTCCGCAATCATAAAAGTGTTATATTTTCCAGATCAGAATTGAGTTTGTAAATACAAATTATAGGGACTAAGTTGTAACATTAAAAGTAAAAGAAATGCATCAGTAAAAGAAAATGGGAAAAGGCAGATTTTTTCAAATAGTTTAAATTTTATCTAGTTTTAAATTTTGTTTCTGCAATCTTAAAAGTTTCTGCAATCTTAATATAATTTAAGTAAGAAATGAAAAATATATATTATATTAACATTTATCTTAAAATAAAATGAAAAAATAGAAAAATCATATCGTAATGTTCTTCTGCGTAATGGTTGCTATTATTCTGACGCAATTACTATGTAACGTAGCAACAGGATCGTATACGACGTGGTAGCACTGTCTTTACAATATACGATATAATATTTATGGTAGAGTCCTTATTACCGTAGATCGTTTAACAGAATGGTTATTTAGTGAATAAATAGAGCAAATGCTTATATACGTTTTTACAGTCACCAGTTTATTATAAAGTTCCAATATACTATATATTATACAATGTATTATACAGTTAACAATACGAGCGTCCCGACCATGGGCTCTGCAGTGAATAATCTAGTGGCTCACCTCTTGCAATGATATTTAACTTAGGTTTAGGAAAGGAGATCGTTCCTAGAAAGGATACTAACTCCAGTCCGAGTTAGCAGGTAAAGGTATACCAACCTAAGCTGGGGGTAAGGTGAGAATCCTGACTCCATTCCAAGCCAGGTAGAGGTGACCACTTTTTGGAGCGAAGAAGTGATGACTTTAAAGGTGATTGACTGGCCTTTTTATATCCCTATTTGTGGGCGTATTTTCAGTACTTTCAACTCTTGCCGCTTGGACGTTGTTGTCGTCTGTTTCCTAGGGATGCTTAGTCAGCTTTATGTAACTTTCATTGTTTGTTTACTTTTGTGCTTAACACACTGACCTATTTATCCATATCCCATTACAATATTTTAAATGAAAATTTACTTTATAAAAGTTAAAACATTATATAAAATATTTTACTTTGTATAAGTTTAAAAGTATGGAATGAAAACATTTTAAAAGTAAGATGACGAAAGTTAAGCACGGGGAAAAACATTTTACTTGATATAAGTTTGAAAACTTTAGATTGAAACTTTATGATATAATTAAACATTTTAAAGTAGGATAAACGTATTAGAAAAATAAAAATTAAAGATTGTAAATCGAACATTATTCATATCTTTAAGTTTATGAAAAAAGTATTTTATACTCACTTTAGTAACTTTATATTTTTACTTTTCTAATAAAAATATTATTTTTACATTGGAAAACATGTAAATGTTATTTATAACTTATATTAAAATGATTGTAATAACGTCAGTATAGAAGATATACTTTAAATTGCATAAGGTAAAATTCATCTGGAACTTTGTAAGAAAAGGGATTACATTACTTAAAAGTTATATTATAATTTTTATTTCAAACTTTCCCTTTTATCCTCTTTAAAATAAAATTACATTTATAACTTTGTAACGGTTTTTATAAAGTTGAGGACGATATTTTATTTTGTATACTATGAGTAGAAAAAGCTTGTAGAACTTAAATTCACATTTTAAAGTTTGGGATAACAATTTTCTTCATGAAAATTAGAACTTGTGAATAATTATGTACTTTCTTTAAGTTATAAATCAGATTATTATTCTGGAACTTGAATGTGTTGAAGCCTTTTCTTGAAACTTATTATCATACAAACGTATTTATAAAGCTATGTGCTTTTCATTACAAAGTTGGAAATATCATGTTACTTTCTACAAGTTATAAAGTATGAATTGAAAAACTTAAACATAGAAGTTTTAAAAATAAACAAAATATATTTATCTAATAAAGTTGATAATGATATTCTACTTTGTGAAAAGTATGAAATAGAAAGTGTAAAGTAGAATTAATAGTAATGCAACTTGAAATCTCATAAACTGTTTTATTAGAAAGTAGGAAACACCATCTTACTTTGTACATCTTATAGATTATAAACTGAAAAACTTTGGTTTATTAACTACACAATTTTAGTGTAAACAGTTTTTCTTATGAAGTTGAAAATGTTTTATTAATATACTATGAGAAAAAATAAATACTGTTTGTAGAATTTAAAATTAGTTATTAAGTTGCGAGTAAGTTTTAATTTTACGAAAATTAAAACTTGTAAATGATTATTTACTTTTGTTTAAGTTACAAATCAAATATTTATTTCGTTAGTTGAAAATTATAGACTGAAGTGAAAATCATAAAACTTTTGTAAAGTGAATCCTTTTTAATAAAGTTAAAATAATATTCTACTTTATAAAAATTTAAAATAGTAGAATCAATAATTATATAACTTGAACTCCGATATTTTTTTGTGTTAGAAAATAGGAAATAATATCTTACTTTGTATAGCTTAGAGAATATAAATTGAAAAACTTAGGTTTGTTCACTACACAATTTGATGTAAACAGTTCTTAGGAAGTTGAAAACTTTAATTTCTATTTTGTATACTAGGAGAAAAAGAAAAACTTCTTCTAGAACTTAAAATCACTTTCGAAAGTTTTTACTGCTTGTACTACTTAAAATCAGTTTCGAAAGTTGTGGGTAACAATTTATTTTATGAAAATTAAAACTTGTAAACAATTACTTTCTTTGATTAATTTAGAAATTAAATTATTATTTCCTAACTTAAATGACTTGAAACTTTTTGTTTAAACTTATAATCATATTTTCATATATGTAAAGTTATAATAAATTTTTGATTTTTTAGATCTTGTTAGAAAATTGTGACTGGCATTAATACAAAGTGGCACATAAGATTATATGAAACAGTTAGTATAAACTTGAAACTGAATATTATAAAGTATAACTGACATTTTCCTTTATAAAATAAAATATTTTTATAAAATGAACAACATTTACTTTCTACAAGTTATAAACTATAAAGTGTAAACTTGATTATAATATTTTTCTATAACTTGGGAATCACAAACTTTAAGAGAATTTGTAATAACCTTTTAAGTCTCAGTACTCATCAATGGATAAGGTTTTAGAGATCGCTGTCCATTGTATTTCATAGTAATTTGCAAGCTCTAGTGTGCTATGAACTTTTTTTGATATAACTCTTAATTTTAAAATATTTTTAGAAATGTTAAAATAGGGGTTAAAGCGAGGAGCCCTCTTAAGCGTTATTCTCTTCTGTGTAATGACTAGAGGGCGGATTTTGCATATTTCTAGTTTGATAAGTATTCCATAATCTGTATGATTGCAAATTTGAATTAAGCTGTTTAAATTAAATTATAAGAATTTTATTGCGCATATAATGACATATTTTAGATGTGCAAATATATTTTGCTCATTAGTGCATATACAAACATATTATGGCAAAATTTTACCTATGAACTTTTGTAAAATACTTTTTCTCTGTTTATAAAATTAAATTTTTTAAAGGCTATTAATCTTTATTTAAAGTCCCATGCTACCTTAGGGAAGAGATTGATGGATATCAAACTTATATCACAGCTGTTCGAAAAACTGAGTATGGAGCATCTGAACAAAGAAAGATGTTTAATTTTAAAACATCTACTATAGTGATAACTGTGGTGAAATTTACATAGGCACTAAAACAAACTGTTTGTCTCACCTCACATGTCCTCCGCCTGAAATTTTCCTACTGATTGTTCTTTACTTGGATACATTATCTTCATTGTACGTGTTTCAAGAAAAGAGGAAACTAGAGTCTTGTTTGACACTGCGCTTCTTTAAAAGAGGCTACTTGAAATTATGTTCTTCCTCGTGATATCAGCGAGAAACAAAAAAATCTGGGGACGATAGACCCCACTGCCTTTATTAATAGAGCTTGTCAGCTTTAGCTCGTATAGTATTCTAACATCGTTGTCATCACTTGGGAGATTAACATCATATTAGTCTTACTCTCCAAATTAACACATTTCATAGAAATATTGCTGGTTAGCGGTTACTCTGTGTTAATTTTATTTTTTTAATACAAAGTCTTTCTATTAAAATTTATTCACAAACAGATGACTATATGAGGAAGATTTGGCTTACTAACCTTTTTACACATTTTAGATCAAGTCAGTATAGGAGAGGGAATTCGGATACAGAAATATAGTTAAACAGGGTTTCCTTTAAAAGATACCATTCCATTCTCTGATTGAGTTTGAATGAAAGAACACCTTCGCAAAACCCATGGTCTACCTTTGGATTTGAATCCGACGTTCCGGAATGCAAAGTCAACACTCTAGTAACTCACAACTGCTCGATGCTGATTTTTTTAAGATGGTAAAAAAATTAAAACAACTCTCATGACTCTTCTATTCTTACATGTACTATACTTATATAGATCAATCAATTGTTTGGAAACAGGTAAAGGTAGAATGAAAAATTAAAAATAATCTTTATATGAAAAGTACGGGAATCGGAAACGGAATGCTGTAAGTAGGGCCTATCTGATTTGGGATATTGTAAAATGAATGACAAGTTTTTCAAGGGGATTTCTCAGTCCCACTAGGAAAAGAGCGGGATGGTATTTATGAACTAGACGCTGAACGATTAGCCTCTATCATACTCTCCTTCCCCAATTTGAGCGTGAGCGTAAGATGTAAAAATGCCATAAATAAATTGAAAATTCTATTATAAATATGAGAAGAGCGCTGTCGAGTGTGAATTTAATGTAAATCAACATTTTACTCGTTTAAACTACAAATTTCTATGGTTTAGTGAACAAACTTATTATTTAATACGTGTTTTATACAACTAAGGTGAGGAATGTGCGAAGGAATCAACTTCGATCTTAAGAGGGGTAAAATTCCACATCTGTTAAGATAACGCATAATCAAGGCAAGCAAGCATAAGTGAGGATCTTCGACATGAGCACAGTTAGTGTTCACTCAACCTCCACATTGTTACTTAGTTCTTACAGATGTAAGCCATTACACCACTCATGCTGACTGCGTCTCTATGTACAAGAGGTGAAGCGGGTGAACAAATCAATCGGGTCTTTCAAGTAAAGTTTTGACTAGGTCCCGTTATCTGAGCTGACCCAATTTATACACGGTGACAAGAATTTTTAATTATTACTTTACGTTTGAAGTAGGGATTCCAGCAGGATTTTCAGTTTGGTGTGTAAAGAATTAAAATGGAGTAATTGAAGTTTTACAGGGTCGACCAGGACGTAATTTGTCTGTTCGAACTAACATAATGAAAAATCTAGATAAATGCTAATCAAGCGTGGTCGACCGCTGGGATTTATTCCAGGACCTCCTGAATCCTAACCCTTTCTACTGCTGTGGCACGACTGCTATATGAGATTTGCATATGTCCATTCTACGCTTGAAACCAGGGGGAAAAATCGGCTGACATTACCTCAGTTTGGATTGTATATCAAGAATATGTGTAATCATCCTCCACATTTCCGTGCCGTTCACTATGCGTACGCATTGCACAGGGGATACTTTTATTTTAGCTAAATTAGTTTTATTATTATTTCTAGTAGAAAATTGCTTGATCCCTTAATTGTAATCTGGCGGACCCTACTGCAATAAGTAAGAACCTATTGACAATCAAACTCTATCCGTTGTTTTCATTTAATATACTTTTTGCACTTGTGAGAGGAACAATGAATGAAACATTAATACCCTTGAATCATGAAGACCCGAAAGAAGAAATTTTTTTGTTAGAATGGGTTTTCTCCGGTTGCTTCCGTTTTCGCACACTTTCTTCATTCCACTAATTCATCCCATCATCATCCATACAGCTTGAGGGATAATTACTTTAAGATCTTAAAATAAACTCAAATTCGAATTCCAGATGTTTAGAATCATAGTGAACATACTTTCTCACTCAAAATTCGGGACCCGGTATTAGTAAGATCTAATGGATTCCCTTATTAGCAGGTGTCTTTACTGTCGACTGAAGGAAAAGTTCTTATTTAAACCATCAATTTACCTTAAAAGTGATCTCAACTTTAGTCATTAAGAGGAGCGTGGCATGAAAAATGTCTTTTTCCATCTCTATTAAATGTTTCGCACGAAAGATGATTTTTTCACCTCCACTGAAAGTTACATTAGGAACACAGGTATTCGTTTGCTGCCTGAAATCCTAACACTTTATTTCTCTATATTTTTTCGTAGCAGGTCCGAAAGTACGTACCTTCAACAGTAGGTAGGAATTACAACCGCTATAACGAAATAGATATAAAATTTACTTGAAAATTCCCTTTGAAATTATATTATATCACCCTTGCTTTATGTAATTCGGGACGTTTTACAATTTTTTCTGGATACTTAGGCACAACCGTAAAATTCCGGAGGTGTGGTTACCGTAGTTTAGAACTTGAACTCGGCTGAAACATTTTTACTTAGAAATTATGGAAACTTTCTCTGCATACAAAAATGTCCTTATTAAACGGAGGAGTTTAACTAGAAATGGTGCAAACTTTCTCTGCGTACAAAAATATCCTTATTATTAAACGGAGGCGCTTAGCTAGAAATGATGCAAACTTTCTCTGCGTACAAAAATGTCCTTACTAATAAACGGAGGAGTTGTTTTCTATCAGAGAATGTTAAAAGTATCTTCACATCAACTATAATAGGTCTAACATTAGGATCGAACAGAATTGATGCGTTGTATGAGTGAAAGAAAGTTGATACTGAAGATTTCATTTTTTTTAATTCTGAAGAAACATGATTGGAAAGTCATTTCATATGATAATATTCCATAAACACCTGTATTTAATTTTAATATTTTATATTAAATTGTGACATGGCCCTAGGTAATTGCCTTGTACAGAAAGGATATGTGCCACAACATATTCAAATTATAGTTTTACTAATGCATTTTATAATACTGTGTTACATCTACTCAAAGGTTTGCAATTAAGAAAATCACTGTTTTATGTCTTAAGTCCCTTGGTAACAAAGCTATAGAAAAAAGAATCTTATGATTCCGCTCACTTAGTCCATCTGTCTGTCTGTTCGTCCTTCCATGTCCAGAAATTAAATCTCAGTTACCACAAAATGTAGTTACTTAAGGTATTTTTAAAAAGGTATTGACTAGCAGTAGTTGAAGCTTGCTAACCCATATTAAAAATCTACTGTTCAAAATGCTTCATTCCGTTATAAGTAGCCTATCTGCATTAACCATGACATAAACATTATTCAACACAATAGTAAGATAATGTGAGTGTTCCTATCCCGAAGCACTTTCTTATCAGTGGTACCAATCAGTGTTCATAAATGAAATCTCAGGAGTTACAAGGAGTAGAGGTGTATGAAGAGTCATAAAAAACATCGTTGGTTGACTAGCTCAGAACCATCATAACTGTTTCCATTAGTGTTCTAAACTCATTATTTTAAAAAAATTGTTAAAAATGTTTCCATTCCATTAGACATATCAGCTCTAAACTTGGCATAAACATGATTGAACAAAATAAAAATACTATGGGTGACCCCGCCCAAAAGCACCCGCGTTATCAGTGTTGCCAGTCACTTTTTAAAAAAATGAATCTTTGTGTATGATGCTATTAAGGGACTCAAGCGTTTGCGATTATTAGCAGAAACTTATTATAAGGAACAAAATCGTGAAAACGTTATTTTCAAAGATTTTTAATAAACAAATTTCAGCAATTTCTAGACTTTATACTGATTTTATATCAATATCTTCTATGCCTTCAGCTGTAATAACTTTTTACGGAAGGTGTGTGATCTTACGTTACTCTTTCCATAATCTCTAGGGATAAAGATCTTGTTCATCATCATTATTTTTTCTATTGCTAATGCAAATCAATGTGAAGTGGCAACTATTATCAACTTCCTCTTTATACTCCCATTTTATGTTTTACTTATTCGTTTTTATGAATACGTATTTACGATAGTGTGACGGGTTTTATAACAGTTTTACTGTAGATAATGTAGTCCTACTTCTAATAAATAGTTAAGAATATTCTATATCAAATTAGGGGCTGACCTGCGTTTTTCTTAAAAGGGCGTACAGGTTTGAAAAATACAAGATAGGGACTTTTTCGATATTATCCGAGAGCAAAATGTTTTAAGGAGTGCGATGAAATGAGATGCTTATTCAATGTTCATCTGCTCTGATTACTTAAGAAAATCTGTAAACGTAAGGAAGTGACTAATATAGAAAAACTCAATCAGGATTTTTTTACAAACCCAAGGAGAGCCTGTCACCCTTCTAAATTCTCCAGCGCACATCTCTCAGGAATAAGGAAGTCTGGTATGCACACAACCCTCCTTCAACCAGTCATTTTAACTTACGTTTTCCTCAGTCTAAACATGCGAATGCCCGAAACTCCGACTAGTAAGCTTTCCACGTATACACACACCCCATATCTCCATCATGGTCTATGTGGACAGTGCAATGACAGTATTTCTCTCATGTAATTGCGGACTCATAACTTCACAAATGCTATATCTAGCGCTGACGCTGGGATAGTGGAGGGGGAAATATCTCCTCTGATTAGTCTACAAAGTGAGCTATGACCCAACATTATCGTTCCTCACACTTTCTAATTCCTCTTGAAACTGCGCTATGTCTGCTCACAAGTAAATTAAGAGGAATATCATCCATATAACAAAATTCAGTTACACTATGCCTATATCAATAAGATATCATACATATAACAGGAACTGCATTCTGGGGAAACGTAATTTTTTATGTCCAACACATTCGAACCCAGCGGTTCAGCATCCTGACTGAAATTTTCCAATTTTTTCCTCAGTCACACCAGGCAAATGCTAAGATGGCACCGTTAACATACGCCCAGGCAGACATCTTCTTCAATCCTTTCCCTTCCCTATCCTGACATAAGCCTTAGATGCGTAAAAGTCATAAATAAAATTCATATTCATACTAACCCGCAGTAGTTCACTAGTAAAGAGTTCCCGTAACATTCACGTCTTCAATTCGATCCCAGCGGTTGATCATCCTGCTTGAGGTTTTCCACAGTATTTTTCCACCACACCAGGAATATGCCTTGACGACACCTCTAACGTACGCCCTGGAAGACACTTTCTTCAGTTATTTCCTCTTCCCTATCCTGACCTAAGTTAGATGTCTAAAGACCATTAATAAAATTCAAATTCATACTGAGGAGAAGTGAATACGATCAGAATTTCAAGTGAACATTACAGTGAATACCAGACAAATGTAACAACCCATTTCCGAAGTCATGAGAACATTCAATGTTCTATACACGGTGTTATATGTGAAACAGGAATATCTCATTAAACGTATTACCTATCACCCATTGTGGCCAGTGCAATTCATAATCAGTGGTGATTATGCAGTCTGGATTTTTAAGATTTTATAAACATCTTTTAAGGTCAATGTCAAGTAAAGTCTCCAACAAGAGATGACACCAGTATATGACTAATGTATTTTTTATCATTCCAGAAAATTTCAATGCTGCTCCTACAAATTTAAGGATCGGAGCATTAAATCCGCATATGTCTAATGTATTTTTTATAATTCCACAAATTTTGAATGTTGCTCCTACAAGTTTAACACTTTAAGCGCCAGACCCAAAAATCGTAAAACTGCACGTTGGGGCCAAAGGCTTTTAAATTAGCCTTCCACCAAAGCTCCACTTGTATAAATCTGATGGAGAAAACTGTCTCGTCTCCAGACCACATGCATAAAACTGATAGACAGTTCCTCATTATGTTCAACGATTATCGTCGAACCAAATGGGGAACATTTAAACTCTAGCGTTTGCGAATAGCATACATTAATGGTCCGGGAATTACTTCAAAGTTGGCAGCACTGCACTCGTTCAAACATTACTCAATTTTATCATGAATCTTGCAAAACGGTGTATATATTTTATGCACAAGTATAATTCAAACAAATGGGAAAAGCTTTAGCGCTGGCCCAGGAAAGGGCATAAATGAATACCTTTTCAGCTTTCGTGCTAGTGAACAATTTTCACCCACGAACAGTTCCACTAGTATGTCCACTTTGTACTGAAAATTAGGACGATGTAAGTGGAATTTTCCACGGTTTCTATTGATTTTTGTTCGCAAAAAAATCTTAAAGTTCACGGTGTTTTCAAGAATTTGTGAGGATGATATGACAATATCACTCACATGAGTCATTCTTTATAGTTGATGAAGATCAGTTTGCATAACAACACTCTTCCTGAACTCACGCATAATTTTTAAGACGTTAACAGGTTCCAGAAAATTAGGAAATATTTTTCTGTAACATTTATATTTCGTTCAAACCTCAAACCGTATGCCAATTTAAAATTCCATTAAAATTAACCCTCATCTAATAAACTAAAAACAGAACACTAGCATTAGAAAGTACTATTCAAATTTAAAGTGACTTATTCTAAATTTTATAATATGCCTTAAATTAAAAGACCTATAAAATTTCATCCAAAGGTCACGTGCATTAAAATTATGCACGCTTGAAAATTAGCCCAAACCATCTTAAAATCAGCTCAAAACTATACATTAGGAACAATAAACGTTTCCTGTTCATCAACAATGAAAATAAGATTCCTGCCTGGTGTAAGAAATTACTTTTTTTTTTTACCAAGGCCCCTGGAATATTAGAACCAGGCATCAATTTTATGCACATGGCCTCCCAGTAAAGTAAGGTTATGAATAATATATATGCACATGGCGCTTAAAGTGTCAAGTCTACAAGGTTCAAACTTTCAAGGAAGAAAGTTCATAATCAATTCAAACGTTCAATATTCCTCTACTAACTGAGGTATGCTCCTTCATAAGTAAATTAAGGCGGGCAAGCACCTCTAATATGCACTCATCATCCCATTTTAGTTAATGTAAAAGAATGATCTCCACCAAGAGATGACAGCATTACCTTCTCATATGTCCAATGTATTTTTATCATTGCATGCAATTTCAATAGTGCTGCTCCTACAAATTTAAGGATAACAGTATTACCTCCGAAAAACATGTAAAAGCGGTCGATTGCTCATAAAATATTTCATATTTAGAAATATATGAAAGTAAGAATAGAATATTATATTTTCATCCGACTTCCATCGCTATGCAAAAATTTCATTATTCTGTGACCTCAAAAATGAGTTAAATTATCGTTACAAGATTTGAGGATACCATGAGACATTATGAACTAAAGAAAAGTATGTAAAAAACGGTCTATTCCTTATAAAATATTTCATATACAGAAATACATGAAAGTAAGAATAGAATATTATATTTTCATCCGACTTCCATCACTGGAAACTTTCATTATTCTGTGAGGTCAAAAATGAGTTAAATTAACGTTACAAAATTTGGAGATACCGTGAACCGTTGTGAACTAAAGAAAGGTACGTAAAAAGCGCTCGATTGCTTATAAAATATTTAATATATGGAAATATATGCAAGTGACAATAGAATATTATATTTTCATTCGACTTCCATCGCTATGCACCCAGTGGTTAATCATCCTGACTAAGGTTTTCCAAAGTTTTTTTTCCTCAGTCACACCAGACAAATGCTAGAATGGCACCGTTAACATATGCCCTGGTAGACACCTTCTTCAATCCTTTCCCCAACACCAATAGCCCATTATTCTGTGACTTCAAAAGTGAGTTAAATTAACGTTACAAGATTTCAGAACATCATGAACCACAATAAACTAAGGAAAAGTATATAAAAAGCACTCAATTAATTATAAAATATATCATATATAGAAATATATGAAAGTAACAATAGAATATTATATTTTCATCCGACTTCCATCACTGTGGAAAATTTTATTATTCTGTGACGTTAAAAATGAGTTAAATTAACGTAACAAGATTTGAAGACACCATGAACCGTTGTGAACTACAAAAGTATGTAAAAGCGTTCGATTACATATAAAATATTTAATGTTAGGCGGTCTGCGGTGTTATATCAACCGCTCAAATGTCCCAGGTTCGAGTCCCAGAAGGGGCAAGGGTGTGAATTTTTAACTGGCTGTACATGCTCGAATCCTGAAGGGTCGAAGTCAAAAGTTGCTAGATTGGCCCATATAAAAATAAAGTTTACAAAGTTTTACGATCCCAGCGGTTAACCATCATGACTGAGGTTTTCCATTATTTTCCACAGTCACACAAGGCAAATGCCAGGATGTCACCTTTAATATACACACTGACAGACACCTTCTTCAATCCATTTCCCTTCCATATCCTGATCTAAGCCTTGGATCCCTAAAGGCCAAAAATAAAATTAAAATTCATACTAACATTTCTTAGTTCGGTGCTAGAGCGTTTACTTACTATTCAGGAGGTCTTCCATTCGATCCCAGTGGTTAATCATCCTGACTGAGGTTTTCCACGGTTTTTTCCTCAGTCACACCAGGCAAATGCTAGAATGCCGTTAACATACGGCAGACAGCTTCTTTAATCCTTTCCCCAGAACCAGTAAGATATGACCTAGCAAATACCTTCTTCGATCTTTTCTTCCTTTCCTATCCTGACCTAAGCCTTAGAAACTTAAAAGCTAAAAATTAATTTCAAATTCATACTAACCCGTCTTAGTTCACTAGTAGAGCGTTAACCAAGTATTCCAAAGGTCTTACATTCGATCCCGCATCCTGACTGAACATCCAACCAGAACCTCTTAAATTTGTAGGCAGTGCTCTAATAACTAAGCTCTTTAATTTATATATTTTTAACATATGTGTGCTGCTACCGAGACAAATTTTCATGCAAAAAATTTTCAAGTATGAGTATTTACTACAAATGAAAACGAGCACAAGTAAATTAAGATAAATAGCTGGTGGTCAACCATCAGGACCGAATCTTTCACCCACATTTCAATATAAACACAATTTTCTGAAAATATTAAGAATCCAATATTAATATATTAAGATACTCTTTTTATAATTTTAAACGATGAATTTAAAATTACTTACCCTTCAAACAATCTTCAATCCTATTTTCCTTCAATCAGTATAATAATGTGCAAGTAAAATGTTTTTCTAAGAAACACAATCCAAAGTATTTTTCCTACATTCATGTGAGTATATCAAGCTAATATTTATTCAATCTATTAGCTTACCAAAGTACAAGATCAAAAGCAAACAATACACGCAAATTTGACCTAGAATTTTTATTTCAACACGAAGCAATGTTTCATTTCTACGTACACTGTATATGTTTAAATAGCCAACTACAGTCAATATATTTTATACACAAACCATTAAGTACAAATAACATTTGCAATTTCTATTTACAGTTTCTATTAGAACAGAGTTTAAGAATACAAGGTTATTTTCTTTTCCGCTTACTCTCAATATATATATATCAAGGAATGTTTGGAACTCATCACAAAGCATCTGCAAACAAGTGACAATCGCATACAAGGAAAAGTTAAGAAAGTTTGGGCAAACAAAACGATTGCTACTTTCTTATCTTTATTTGCGCTTACGAACAGAACAACTAGCAGAAGTCTCATATATATTTGTATGTTTTCGATAAGCAATACTATCCGATGACCTATACACTACTAGCAACTTCACAATCGTTATTTAACGTTTTTTTTTCTTAGTCAACTTCCAAAAGGTCTCTAAACTATATGATGATTCAAAGTATACTTTCTATTCCAAATTTCTCCGTTATCACGTATTCCAGTTTCACTACCAAGGCATTTCACAGTAAGCTTCAACAGAAAGAACATTAGTCTCTTCAACACTCCAAGAAACAATATAATTTTCATTTAAAATTATGTCACCCATTTACAATAAATAAAATTATTTAGCATCCATGGTAATACAGGGTGTCACATAATGATGTTTCCCCAAAAAATGATTCCAAGAAAGGAAATTTCCAATACAATCTGTTTTCATAAAAGGATTGTCATAAATACTCATGCCGACATCATTCTATAATATCTACGGTTTAGGGCAGCGCACTTCTTTGGCGGCAAAACGGTGGGTTAAATGCGGTAATTATTAATAAATCAGTTATCTTCATTTCTATCCAACATATAACCTTCTAATACTTTCCGAGGTCTGTACTAACTACACTTAAGGTCTACTCAACACGGTTCATAAAAACAAAACAAAAAAAAAACACATTTCGCGCGGCGGTCATGTAGTATAATTTGTACTACATGACCGCCGCTACTACTTATATTACATCATAGATGCCACCCCGCTCTGCGTACAAGTTTCAACTTCCTTGGGGTTTTATTCAATCCACACAAAATGTAAAGGTTACGTTTGTTCGCGCATATGCTTCGATCTTCAGTGCTTCGTGTCTAATTATTGATCTTGCAGATATATCACTTACATACGATTCGAAGAAATTGTAATGTTACGCTAAAGGAAATCCTATAGTAAACTTTTTTTCAATAGAAACGTGCATTGGGGAGCGAAATCAGCGATGTGGAGCAACAAGTATAAACATTTTATGTCAGATATTTGTTCGTATTTCATTTCGTACCGGATTAGTATTTCTCCTTCAGAGTAGCCTTTAACTGTAAAATTTCGATAGTTGGTTCTAGGAGGAATCAACGGAAAGAATATGAACGTTGGATCAAAACCACCTGTTTCAGTCAACACGAGTTTTCCCTAAGAAAAAAAAAATAACATCATTAACGTAAAAAAAACGTGCCTCATGCCTTCATGTTTTACCAAAGAAAGAAACTTTTTTGATGTAGAAAACTGTTGAAGCGAAAGTCAGCATTTTTAACGAAATAGCTAGTTTGCTTCATTTCCCTTGTCTGCCTTTTATTTGCTTCTACTTCTGTTTTGTTTGCTCTAACTCAGGCGAAAGCAGAATTTAGGCCTATTTCAAATATTATATCGCGAGTAAAAACTGTGAACGGAAGATATCTGCGGTCTAGAACATGAAGACGCTATATATACTTTTTGAAGTTATGGTAAGGGAACCAGTGTTACTGAACAACATACATTATACCTGTCTAGACACAGAAAAACGTGTTAAGTCATAAAGTCTTTATTTTAGAGGAGACGCAAGGAAATGACGTTCTATTATGATACTTCCACATCAAAGACAATTTTGAACTACTATATCTCCTTTCGTTATCCGTGAATTTTTATTATTTGTTGAAAATACAAACCAAAATAAGCATCATGGCGTACTCAATGTTGGCAAATTTTGACTTAACTTGCCTCCCTGTCGCACCAAACACTTCAACTTCATGAATATATTTTATTAAAAAACCTTAAAGGTTCCTATTTTAAAAGTACATTTGCAGATCCTGAGATTTGAGATATTACTGTAGTCTGTTCTTCAATAATTGAATAAAGAGGAAGTTCCGAGTGATTAAAACATATTGTAAAACTGGTTAATCTCAGATAGTACAGTAAACTTTCAACACGTTTGCTGTAATATTGGCATTACAAGGCTCCAAACTCACAAGGCATTACAAGGCTCAATCCTTCCGATTGATAAGTCAACACTCTACAAACTCTTTCTTTTTATATAACTACAGTATAGCCGAAAATATAAAAATATACTGAAATATACTGAAATTCGGAACAAAGAGTTATGTACGGGATTTTAATTGGATTTTAATGGTCAATCTTACAGAGACAAATGGTGAAGCAGTATAAGATAACACATGATCACAAACAGAAAAGACAGCACACAAATTATATAATTCTTTACTACATATGTTCCAAGTGCTCCATCCAACACCAAATATTTTTCGTAGTGACGCTGTAAAATTACAAGCAATTATATCCCCTGAAATTTAATGGAATACACCAGTGGTATTCAATTTAAGTCGTTCAATATTACGAGGCAAAAAATCACGGTAAACACGTCTTTTCACTATGCCCCACAACTAAGCATCATGGCGGATCGGGATCAGGTGAGTGGGCAGGGCACGTATAGTCTTTTTGAATCGAGATTATAAGGTCTTGCAAGTGACGTTCCAGAAGCTGCAAGGGTTCATTAGTGGTGTGTTCAGTGGTTCAGTCTTGCTGAAATTATTGTGTGTTAAAACACAGCTCCCTAGTGTTTGACCGCTTTTATCCCGAGCGGGTTTTGCGTAGGCACAGCACCCATCTCCTTCGACATAATTTTGCAACTTACAACACACTGTGGGCTTTGTTGGATGAGGTTTGTGGTACTCTAACTCAAACAAGTTTCACATTCCGTCTACATCCGTATGAGCGGTAAGGACAACAATTGCCTACTCACGAACACTGAAGGGCTTTAAAGATCGCCTTTTACTACACAGGTTCTCTGCAAGAACCAAAGTCACCCTTTACATGCAGTGATCTACTTTCTTAACACCACGGACAGTGTACGGTGTTTCCAACTTTCGGTATACTTTCTCACGGCATACTGTATTTATGCATAACAATTGTCTCCACAACTTCAGTAACATTTGAAACAATTAAAAGCAAACTTTAAATAACAACAATCATAACTTTTTTGAAAAATCAACACTACTTTATTATTATTGCCAAATTCTTACGTTCTTTCTAAATATACACTATGCTAATAGGTTGACCTCTGAACAAAAAATAAATAAAACTGCGGTTTATCCTTATAGATTAAACAGCAGTTTAGTTGCAGAGAAACATTTTCTTACCTTAAAAGTTTTAAAATGAAAGAGTAAGGTATTACCAATTTGGCTGTATTTGGTGAATAAAGCATTAAATCTCCATCGACTCATCTATCTGTGCTAGTTATGATACTGTATTTATAAACCGGCATCACTCTGAGAGTATTGCTTTTCTGTGAAACGTATCTTAAATTCCAAGTTTCTAAAATTAAATTATATTTTAATTACATTTTTAATGGTTTTAGGCAACTTTAGTTCAGGCCAAAATTAAATTACTAGATGTGAAAATTATAGCCAGAATCTTTTTTCCATCTTCTAAATTGAATATCCATCTTTTTTCCATCTTCCATGTACTACCATACATTATGAAGTGAATTTTTCTTTGTTGTTTGTAAAATAACTTAAAACATTTCTATGATAATCTTAAAACTTGATTATATTCAAATTGCTGAATACATTATCAAATTATTGTTCAATCACTGTTACACAATCACACTCAATAACGAGCAAATTTATCAGCTGTGGCTTCGTGAATAGACGGTTACTTCATATTCCAAAGGTCCTCAGATCGAATATAATGGCAACTTAGTCCTATAAGTTGCATTGAACCAATAAATCAAATTAAATAAGTCGAAATAAATAACTTTTAAAGACAATTTCGTCACAAGCGTTTGATAGAAAAGATATTTCGAATGTGTAATTTCTTTTTCGGAGAACTGAATCGAATTATATTGAACAATGAAATCTGAATATATTATTACCACCATTTCTTAACTTATAAGAAAAAGGGGATCATAGCAAATTTCTATGGTATTGAACTTCACGATATTTCGAGGGTATTCATCTACAGATTGATTACTATTTTCGATGATAAGATATAAGTTGAAAATAACAAAACACAAACGATCATGTTATTAGATATACCAATATACACGAACTAACTTTGTTTGATTGCATAAAATAATATTCAATGTTTTAAGTTACATTCTTCACTTATCAAATATTAATTGCACTATACCTTCCGTCTCGCTGAGCTATTAAACGTCAGAATAAGTTGGGAAGGCCTCTTAGGAATCAGTACTTTCCTGTATTTCTGTTACACTACACTGGTAATTTTACTGGAATTAAAGGAAAACGTTAGCAATTTATTTTAGTACAGTATGCCGGCAGAACAATACTTTAAGTCAACTTTACAGCCAATTTTTCAGGACCATACACAGTAGTAGACCGAGGATATTAGGAGATTTGTTTTTCTCAAACAATGCTCAGAGATACGTAATTGAAACTTTTATTGTATGTTATCTGGTATGATACGCAGGTACCCTGCAATTTACGTTGAGATCGGATCAGAGAGAGGGGAGATAAGGAATACTATGGATTTTTGGTATTACTGGTATTATATAGCTTTGAGGTTGTTGACCGTCACGTGATCACCTTATCTGTTGGCATGACGTTATCTGTTGACGTGTTGATATCAGGTTATCTGTTATAATTTCACTGGATGATTTATAAAGTTTTCGATATATAGAGAGTGGTGATGTCGTATACATCATAAATAGTCCTGAGCTTCGTAGTCATGGCTAAGCAGCAGCAGAAACAGTATCAGCAGGTTATAAAAGAAGTTCAGTTAACACCAAAGGATGAAGATGTAATGGAGACATTATCATTACTTGATAATGATGAAGACGATGAAGATAGCGGGGGAGATCGAACAATATTTAGTTTTAAATCAAAGTCACCATCATTACTATAATCATATTCTACTATAGTAAAGAAGGAGGATGAAGAAGACGATTATATTAAAGAGGTTTATTCTTCTTTAGTTTGGAAGAAACAGTAGGAGCAGAAAAGAAAGAAGCGTGTGTTAGATGGAGTGAACTATCCTGCAAAGAAACGTTTGTTCTATGGAAATACGGACATTAAGCACACATCCTTAGGAGCAGCAGCAGCCATAGCAGCAGTAGCAGCATCAACGAAATAGTCGACTTTTGTGAAATCTGCCCGAGTAATAGTGAAATCTTCACCTGTAGTACCAGCATCAGTAGCAGTATCATCACCAGGATCTTCAAAATTGGTGAAATCTTGCAGAGTAATAGTGAGATCTTCACCTGCCGTATCAGCAGCAAGAGCAGCAACATCAGCACGAAGAATAGTTGGAGTAAGTGACCAAGTGAAACTCTAAAGTGTAAGTGTAAAAAGCAATGGGTAGATGAAAACTTAATTAAGCATTAAAGAAGTGGAATCTTCAAACCCCTGTGATATGCGTAGGTTGTTTCTATGATGAATACAATCGAGCAGAACATGCGTGCTTAAGATATTTAAAAGGCCGGGTGGTAACAGGAGAAGAAATTGAAAAACATTTCAGAAAAGCAGTGTGGAGAAATATTTTACAGTCATCTACATTAAGTGAACCTCAACATACATATATAAAGAAGATCATCGTGAAGTGATTGATGATGATTTGTTAAAAAGAAATATGAAATATGGTCTTTGGCGAGTGGTTGTTAAAAAGAAATATGAAATATGGTCTTTGGCGAGTGGTAAAAGTATACATGTCAACTATAATGGATATGTTACTGGAAAAAGATAAGAAAAGACAGAAGGACTGAGTGAAGTGAAAATGTCAGACGTCCCGTGTACATTTTGTGGTGGTGTTTATATAGTGGACTGATGTGTTCTTCAAACTTTTCGAATCCTATTCGGTGTAATGACTGCAGATTAA
>JAGDQP010014762.1:0-24486 GCA_022664845.1 Lepisma saccharinum | reverse complement strand
GGGCAACGCCCTGGCCGAGCTGGTCTACCGGTTCCCGTAAGATCACCGAAGTCAAGCAGCTCTGGGTCTGGTCAGTGTTTGGATGGGTGACCGTTTCAGCACTCCAGATGGTGTTGTCTGTGCGGCGTCCACCCAGCGTCGTGAGGCCAATTGGGGTGCTACCTGAATAAAGAGGTAGCTATCACAGTTGAGGGCTTCAGCTCTCCTCTCCCAACACGTCTGGTCAGCGTGGGAGCAGTAGACCATCTCCTCCCTCCTCACTCCTATATATGTGTGTGTGTGTAGGTGTGTGTGTGTGTGTGAAATATAGGGAAAGTACTATCAAAACATTTGATGAATAACCATAAACTTTTTCTTGAGTACTATACAATTTTCATGTAAGTATTTCTATGATTTTTTTCAAAACTTGTTGAGAATTAATACGTAATAGTGAATTCATTGCACAAATCATACCTGAGGTTATTCACGTACAATTTTCAGTAGAAAAACCTTTATTCATGTCTTCAGGACAGTACATCATTGACATACAAAGGTTTCGAAATCTCTCGCGATGAATTTATTATGAAAGAATTTTGTTTAGTATCGTGTGATGTTAGTCTTTTGTTCCACTGTTTAGTAAAACTGCCTTGTGAAATTACAGAATTAGGAGTAGGATATCAAAAACAAGTGGAATGGTTAACACAAAGCTTTCATAATTTAGAATGGGACAGTTCAAATAGATACGTTACACATATTCCAAGAATAATATTTCAAGTATGTACAAGTGAAGCTATATTTTTTTGTAAAATACTTGAAAAAGTACAGTGGATTAAAAATTATTCACTTCGAAAGTGTTAATAACATGAGTGAAAAAGAATGTCCTGCGCTGAAAACAATGAATTTGAACATCGGTATGTCAAAGTGTACTTATCATGACCCTGTCGAAGTTAATGGTTGTGCACTAAGAAAATGCTTACAACTGCAGTATTAGATGAAACATGAAAAACAAAAGGCGTAGGAACCTTATCAGTCATGCGAATGTAAGAAGAATATGCAACACTCTAAGAATGTTCTTATCAATCACTTTAGTTGATGCTTTTAATACATATTATACTTATACTCTATTTTCTTTATTTGAAATAACCTTAGTATTAAGAAAAGATTTGTTTTACTATATATTAAAAAAATATTTACATTTTTCTTTTCGTTTGATAATATTTTTTTACAAGTGATTTTACAATTCAATCATCTTTCTTAAGACTTGTAGTATGAAAAGTAGACAATATTTTTTTTCTCGTACGCTGAAATAAATAGATACAATACAGAATAATCTACAAAGAATAGATTCTTCATGTTGAATTTGAGTTTTTTACACGATATAATTGGAATTTCGCTTTAAAAATTTTACAATTGGTTTACTAGGTCCATTTCCGAAGCTATCAAACTATCGACCCCGTCCATGTTTATATATGGCAATAAAGTGATTTCCAGGGGAAGTTCACGGACTTCAATTCACTATAAATGCCACCGGGTATTCAATTTATTTTCGTACAAGAACCACTGAATAAATTCCAGTAAGCGTTTTTGTACTGGTACAGTCCTGAAGTACAACTTTCATAATCTCATCACTCCACATCGAAACTAGTTTCACTAATTGTGCTAGTTCATACACTGTTCTGTTTTAGGCAAGATAAAATAATATGACTAGAGTGGGGACACCTTTGGCTCAATTTTCGGAACCAGATATGGTTACTTTCTTGTAACCAGATATTGTTGCCTTTTATTCCCTTTTACGACCTTGTTTTTAATTCTATAAAATAGCATTATTTTGTAAAAGGCTACGAGCATATTTTCGCAACCCCTATTTAACATAGCATAGCATTTTCGCAACCCCTATTTTAAATGGCAAATATTCAATCCTGTAAATCTCGTAAACGGCTAGACATATTGTGATTCTGTTTTCACATTTAATATGGGGGCATTGAGTACTACATGTGAATAAATGGTGCCGTCGAGGTCAAAGGTAAAATATTTAACCTTGTATATTGCGTAAACGGCTAGACATATTAAGGTTCTGTTTTCACATCTAGTATGAGAGCATTGAGTACTACACGTGAAAAAATTGTGACCTCGGGGTCAAAGGTCAAATATTTAACCCTGTATATCTCGTAAACGGCTAGACATATTGAAATTCTGTTTTCACATTTGAAATTAGGGCATCGAGTACTATTTGTAAAAAGGTGGTGACCTTGAGGTCAAAGGTCAAATATTTAACCCTGTATATTTCGTAAACGGCTATACATATTGAAATTCAGTTTTCACATTTGGTATGAGGGTATTGAGTGACCTAGGTTCTTTTTATTCTATAACCAACTTATGAAAAAATACTATTTTAAAAAATGTTTACTTTTATTATACTAAACATTTTATTATACATAAAAGACAACAGTCACTTTTAAAAAACAGCAAAAATTATACAAGGCTTCCACCATAGTCTACACTTTAACATAAATTTGAAGTTTTGTGTATACTGCTACCTTAACTCATCTGGCTATTCATCTCGTAACTAACCACACACACACGTATGGTTTACGGATAATTTAATCTCGTTCCAGGGACCTACATACATGGTTTACGGAGAACCTAATCCCGCCCCAGGGACCAACATACGGGGTTTACGGGGATGTTAATCCCGCACCAGGGACCATTCCCATAAACGAATAAAGCATAATGTTAACATTCGTGTTGTTGGCAAATTTACTTAAAAAGTCCTGTAGCCAACAGCCATACGCACGACATGCTAACAATAATTTCTACAGTATTTAGATAAATCACCTTGAATACATCTACTGTTTCATGTGTAGAATAAACAGTTTTGTTTTAGAAACCTTATATGATACGGAATATATTGTCGCAGACCATAGCTGTCAATATACTCGCCATGGCCCGTATTACTTATATAAATAACAACCAAATGTTCACCAGACTTATGACTAGGATCGGTATTAACAATTAGTGCTGCAGGTAGAGTATGAATAAAGCGAGATAGTTGATCTGCAGCATACACACCCGTAAAATGATCAGCAGGCAGATTCTGCTGTAATGCCTGCTGGAGTTCAATAGTATTTAACATTCTTCTTCCTCTTCTACTTAATCGGTATAAATTTTTCGCTGGAAATCAATTTCCACCTCGCTAGAGAATTCGCCGCAATTAACAGCTGTTGCCGGCGATGGTAGTGCCTGCTTGAAATGTACCTCTAACCGAACACTCCCCTGTCGTTGGGGACAAGTATGTAATGCCGCACTGGTACTTGAATCAGGAGTTAAATCAAACACTAATAGAGTATAACCATTAGGATACTCAGCAAGCGAAATATCATTACATTGATTAGGATAATAAATTCTGGAATCTATAAATAGTGTAGAATATGGTAGAATATATAGCTTATTATCAAAATCCGGCTACAGTGGTTTAAAAGGCACCGAAGTTCCGTCGACATACAACGTAAAGGATGACATACTGGAATGCTTAAAATTAAATGGATTTGTAGTGTAAGTACCATTAAATGCGGTATTAGATACAAACCCAACAATAATACGTTTAGGTACCAGTCCAGAAAAGAAATATGGGAGTGTGGTATCCATAATATCCTGAGGCAGAGTCTCAGTCTTCACCTGCACCTTTGTTATAGGATATTTTGCTCTATATTTAGGATTTTGTAAGATTTTAGTTTGGGCTATTTTCACTACGAGCGACACCTCAACTTTTCTTACAAACAGTGTTGCATCGCTAATTAGAACTCTCCCCTCAGCACCGACCTCATCCATGAGACAGAAAGACGGTGTGGCGGGGATTAAATTAATACGCAACTGTACACCACTCAGCAGGAATTTCTCCTGATTGAAAATATTACCATGAATATAGCCCTGTAATTCAAAGGGCTGGCTTAATCCTGTGATAAGTACCCGCTGTTTAAAACCCAAGTTACTATTTTCGGCCACACTATCCATTTGACCTGCCGTATCCTTAAACCACATAGCAGTCTGAAGATGTGTTGATTTGGCATTTGCATTATAATTTAGTAGTTTTTCAATATACGAACGATGCGGGTAGGTATGACTGGAGTAGCTTATTAGTTGCTTCTTAAAATATATTTGTACCTCGTTGATCATTGCGCTGAGAAAATCATTTACAGGCCCGATTCTCTTATCGGTCGATGTTAGATCAGAACCATCAGGCTTAGTAATTTTAGCCTTAATATATAACATATGTGTGGTAAATCAATATGGTCACCACCGTGGCCGGGAACCACAAACTCAATGGGTGCATTATCAGAAATGGAGGCCACAGGTTTATAGGGTATTGTCTTATTACCTAAAATACTCGTTTCAGCGGTCAGGCCGTAAATAAATCGAACTCTGATTTCGTACACTCACACTGCATTTCTTACTGCTATTAATACTCTTATTTGTTTATTTTTATAATACCATATTACGTCTACGAAAATGTAATTTTACACATATCCTCCCAGATAGCAAAGCATGCTTGAATCAAGCTTGAAACTGCAAGGATACATGCTTGAATCAAGCTTAAAAATGCAAGGCTGTAACCTTGATTCAAGCATTCTAGTTTACTGGATATAAAGTTGATGTAAGCTTGAAAGGTCAAGGATGCAAGGAAAATTCAAGCATTAATCAAAGCTGAGCCTTATGATGCTTAATTCATCAAGCTCGAACCAACCATGATTCATAAGTTGCAAGCTTGATTCAAGGATGTATTAGTAACCTTGTTATCAGCAAGTATAAATCAAGGTTGAATCGTCCTGGCACTATAAGCAGCAAGCTTACATCAAGCTTGAATCAAGCATGTATTAAACAGCTTGGGACGATGCTGACTGAAACAGGTTTGAATCAAGCTTCATTTAAGCATGTATTAGTAACAATGTTATCAGCAAGTATAAATGAAGGTAAAACAACCTGGCACTATGAGCAGCAAGCTTACATCAGGCTTGAATCAAGCATGTATTAAACATCTTGGGACGAAGTTAACTGAAACAAGGTTGAGTCAAGCTTGATCCAAGCATGTGTTAGTAACCTTATCAGCAAGTATAAATCAAGGTTGAATCAACCTGGCATTATGAGCAGCAAGGTTACATCAAGCTTGAATCAAGCAGGTATTAAACAGCTTGGGACGATGTTGACTGAAGCAAGGTTGAATCAAGCTTGATTCAAGCATATATTAGTAACCTTGTTATCAGCAAGTATAAATCAAGATTGAATCAACCTTGCACTATGAGAAGCAACTTCTCATAGTTCCGTAACAGGGTGATTCTAGACTTTCGGGAGAGTGTAGTACACTGGTTCATCTTCTTCTATTCACAAGCAGTTTTTCTAGTAACGTGAGTGTTTCTCTGATAGCGCTTTTCTTTACTGAAGTATTATTATTCCTTACTTGTTAAATATTTTTGCACTTTTGTTATGGCATAACTTAAGTACAACGTTGCTAGTTTCATAATCCATTTGGAGTTATAGAGTTTTGTCCTTAGCCTCTGTACGTCAGTTTTGTGTTTATCCATCCCACTCCCCTTCTTGGGGTCAGACAGTGTGAAACAGCAGATTTCACGTATGTCTTCCTCCCTTTCGTTGCATGCCTCAGTGTGTTTTCCTGCAGTGACTAAGCTACTTTTTAATGTATTTTATATTATTTAAACTTAGTTGTGTCCTGTTGTCTGTACGTTCGAGTGGACCGAATGCAACCAACGTGTCAGTTGGTTACCTTAAGTTATGCTGCAACAAACGTGCAAAAATATTTTACAAGAAAGGAATAATAATACATCAGTAGAGAAAAGCGCTATCAGAAAAACTGCTTGTGAATAGAAAAAAATGAACCAATGTACTATACTCTCCCGAAAGTATAAAATCACTCTATTACGAAACTACAGAAGTCACAAGCCCTGCTTGCCCTAGGGAAACGGTAGCTCATCATCTGACAGGAACAGCCGAAACAGCACCTAAGACCACTCTCTACCATTCCGCCTACATAAGTTCATCTGCATTAACAGTACTCAATTAATAACCTTACCTGGGCGTACTAATAAACGAGTTTCTGGAAGGGGAAAAAAACATATCTCACAATGTCGGGGAATAACTTCTACTTAACTGGGACTCTGACTTCGCTTCGAGATCCAAAAGAACCGTATCACTTCATAAGAGTCGTTAAAAACTAAATTGATGGTAAGCTCTAAAAGAAAAAAATCCCTTTCGCTAGGCCTACAGGCTCGAAGCTTTTTTATTTTCAAAAATTAAAATATCGCCTTATATGAGAGCTATCGAGAAACTATTTATTGTCTTTTTTATTATTCATCAAGAGCTGTTCAACGATGCCTCACAATACATATATATATGCTCGCTTTGTTTCGCTTGCAGCGCTGCCCCCAGACCCCGCCCCAAACTTCAGTGCTTTTGAGAGAATGCGCCTCCTTTATCTTAACCAAAATCTCACTGCAGCACTACACCACCATGGTGTCCATCTGCACCCTCCCACGGGGGGCTGCGCCCCCAAAGGGGAGGTTTGCCTTATTTATTGTAACCTACTCTTGGTCATACACCTTCAAAGAAAATTTCGTTTCTCTACCTTCAATGATTTGGAAATTGGGCTTTTGTCGCGGCCATTTTGGATCCAAGCTGACGACTTTCTGAAAGTTTTCGTATATTGTCGTGACCTACTTGTGATGGTACACCTTCAAGTAAAATTTCACTTATCCAGCTCAAACGATGTGCAAAATGGGATTTTGGGCGGCCATTTTAGATCCAAGATTGCGGCTATTCCCAAATGTTGTAATATTTCCCTAAACTACTCGTCATAATGCACCTTTATCCAAAATTTCGTTTCTCTAGTTCAAATCGTTTGGAAAATGTTTTTTATTTCCGCCATTTTGAATCCAAGATGGCGTCTTTGGATACATCATGTAATTTTATAGTAACATACAAATGATAATGTATAGTGTTACCAAATTTGATATTTCTAGCTGCAGCCGTTTAGCCTATGTATTCTATACAACAATGGGTTCGGCGGCCATTTTGAATCCAAGATGGCGACTTTTTCAACATTTCGTAATATTTTCTTGAACTACTAGTGACAATACACCTTATGTCAAATTTCGTATCTCTAGCTCAAACGATATGGAAAATTGATTTCTTAGTTCCGCCATTTTGGATCCAAGATGGCGTCTTTGAACTCATTAGGTAACATTTTCGTAATCAAACAGTGATGTTGTACCTTTATGCCAAATTTGATTTCAATAGCCCCAGCGGTTTAGGTTGTGCATTCTATACAACAATGGGTTGGCGGCCATTTTGGATCCAAGATGGCGACCGATTTGCTCATTAACGAACTTAACCCAGCTATTAAGCCTAGAAACAACATATAATTTTTTTTAAAAAAATATCTTCAAAATTATGGCCGCTAGCATGTTAATATATAAATATATCTATATATATAAATATAAATATATCGTATCGATCTCAATAGGTATATTTTTCTTCGAAATCTACCTAAAATGCAAATAAACCTCGATTCAATGCCTTACGAATACCCTAACTTACCACTTCATATCACACATTATAAATATGAATTTTTAAACATTAACAAATCATACTCGTTGAATGCATAAGTTAAAATTGAAACATATTTAAATCAAAATAACATATTATAAATAATAATTACAAGTAAACTGCATGGAGAAAAGTCAGTTTATTGAGGAAAACAAATAATTTAAGACTCCTGAGAATGTATATAAATAAATAAATCAGTCACATTAAGATTTCATTTAGTTTCGGAGTGGAGTAAAACAATTTAACTTTTCACTGAACTGCCACATCGTGCAAAACAGGAAACTGACACTTTTGCAACTAGTAATAACTTCATAAAAAAAAAATCCTGTATTGTATTGGAGCGGTGTAAGCACTGTAAATGGAGCACTTCTACACCCCTGCCTTGCACAAAAAAACACGGGCTTGAATCGAAGTTGATTCAAGCTATTCATACAGCAAAAGCTATTCATCTTACAGTACGTATAAACATATAGAGAGGAATACCTACAAGATGTTTCTAAAAAGATATTATACTCTAAGATACACAGCTACTTCATGCACGAGGTAGGTGAATACATAGTGCTGGAAGAATTGAAAATTAATACACAATAGCTTAATTAATTGAGTTTAATAATAAAATATATCCACAAATACATATTGTTTAAAGATCATCTGCCTAGCATCTCTGACAGAAATGTCGCCATCATCTACTGGCTAGCATTCTCCTCATCTCTGGTAGCAATGTAGCCATCATATGATGTGCTTAGCATGTTCTTCTGTTGCCTAGAAGTAACAAAAGAAAGCAAAATTAGCAATCAAATATACAGTATATTCAATCATATAAACAAAGTGTTCGTTAGAAAATGATTAAATATATTTCTACATATAAAATATGAATGAGAAAATAAAGCGAAAGGGGACTGTTTGTTCCAATTATATGGGTTCCCCTGTCCTCTGTTCGAACGGTATATTTATTTCTTTTAAACCGAGCCGCCGTAGCTCAGTGGTAGAGCGTTGGTATAGCATTCGAGAAGTCGTGGGTTCGACCTCAGCTCCGGAACATCCTAACTGAAGTTTTTCCTAGATTTTCCTTGTTACACCAGGTAAATGCTGGGATGTCACCTTCAACTCACGCCCTGGCCGACACCTTCCAGCATCCTTGCCTCTCCGCTATCCCGACCTGAGTCTTAGGTGCCTACTGCCTGCCTCCTCGCTCGCTTACACAATATTGTCTCAGATACAGATTCATTTTATTATTAATAATATAGAATTTATAGATTACATAAATTTAGGTGGAACCGAGCAAATGCTGTTTGTGGTTACTCCTCTCAATAATTGTTAATTTCTTACAAAAATGGCGAAAAAAATACAGTGGTTATATAATAATGTAATGATATGAATGATTATAAAAAACTACAAAATGAGAAACTACAAATAAGTTAGTTAAATAATTATATGTAAACATCTCTGAAGATTATAATTATATAAAAAATGCATGACAATATAGTGAATAAAATGTACTATTTTTACAATTCAGTTTGGTTTTGTTGTAGAAAGTTGTTCACTTGTTTTCTGAATGCTTTATAAGTTGTTGCCGTTCTTATGTTCGAGGGTAAGGAATTCCAAACACTAATACTACTAAATTTGAGGCTTCGTAATCCATAGTTCAAACGTCCTAAAGGCCATAAATAAAATTCAATTCAATCAATATAATAATTTTAAAAATCCTACTAAGTTTTATGAATTTAACTATCCTTTCCTGCGAGAAGTTTTTGAAAAATTGTGAAAACCTAAACATTCGACGGCGATATAGATTGGTGAGATTTTTCGTGTCAAAAGAGGACGCATGCTATGTTTCATCTTGGAAAATGATGATTGTCATTATATATATATATATATATATATATATATATATATATATATATTTTGGTTGGCAACGAAAATTCACTTTTGTATTTGTAATGGTCTCATGGTCAAATTTTATTTCTCTTTATCTCAAATGTTTACTACAAAAATTTTGAAACAATTACATAATAGCCTATTTAGTGGTCGCTCAACGCATCTATAAATTCACTGACAACCACTAAAATGTGAAAATTCACATATAAATACTATGAAATTCAAAAATATATTTGGAAACATCCTTTAGTAATATTTATGTTTTACGAATGTATATTTTTTAAGTATTTAAGTTTGCGAAAGTATATTCAACACAACAAACAAAAATGCTTTGACTGAGAATGGATTTACTTGGGGTGAGGATTTTTTTCTGTGCTGCTGTACAACTTGGAGAAGAAATTGAGCCTGATCTTCCTGATTGGTCAGTTTTCCATTGAAATTTTGAATCAATGCAATTACTCGTTCTGCCAGATCATTTACAACATGCAGAGCTTTCACACGCTCTCGAGCCTGAAGGAAACTATCGTTCCTTTCCCATGTTTCAGGGTTTTCTAATCAAAAATCCGTGGACATCTCCAGTGCTTCAAACAGCTTTCTGGTGTTCCTGGAAACGAAGTCACTTAGGGCTTTATCCTTTGTGGTCTCCTGATATCTTAAGCGCACGAGTTCTTCTCCTTCACTTCCATCCTTAAATAACGCTGTAACAATGTCTTTCTTTACTGCTGCGGGGACTTCAGGATCAAAGAAACTGAAAAGAAAAAGTGGTTCGCTCAAATACCACAGATGTCGTGAGAAACTGTGCATTGCTGCTTCTGCAATTTTTACATTGATATTCTTGTAGAAATGAATGCGTCTTAAGAGATTCAGGTCATTTCTTGGAGCTGAAAGCGCAAGAAGAGAGGAATACCATGCCTTCAAATACACTGCGACGACAAATATGTTTAAGTCGCGAAACCCGTTCAGATCACGGGATGTAAGGTGAAACTGTGACCGGAAAAGATACATCTTCAGGCAATAAATCAATTTCGCCATCCATCGTGCACGATGGTAGGCTCCAGGAACGTAGAATGTGGAAGAACTTCGCCAAGAATGTCTTCCTGGAAGAACTTCGCCAAGAAATATGAGAGCAAGTTGTAAAAGTTCTCTGTAATCATCTCTGGGTTGAGAGTGCGTCAGTTGCTGCTTGAAGAAAGATATAAGTTCATACTTTACTGGGGTCAAAACCTCTGCGAAAACTTCGTCCTGGATTGCGGTGTCGAACTTCAGCTTGTCAATTGAGTTCCATGCCTCAGAGAAACGTTGAAAGAGTTGTATGTGTGGACCCATTGAAGAACCGAAAACCATGTCGAACACTCTCGCCACAATTAGTTCCATTATGTGATGCCTGCAAGGGACTCTGATCAGATCCTTCTGCATTTTCTGTTCCAGCAGGGTACAAGCTCCATTTTGTGACCCCGTGTTAGATACTGTTGTGTCAAAGCACATGAAATGCACACGTGTTGTTAAGTTCCAATCCTCCAGCAAATTAAAAACATCTTCCGACTTGGAGACACCACTTCCATTTGGAATAGCAGGCACTCCTCATAGTTTCGTGTCACCATTCCCAGAAACGAGAACCGCTATGCGATTAACTGATTCCTTAGAAGTGAGAGCAGGTAACAACTTCTCATCCCAATGCACTGTTAAGTGGACCACCAGATGGAAAAGACGAACAAATTTCACTAGCGATTTCTTTGCGGTTCCTTCTGCGTGCTCTTCTACAGATTCCTTATTAACACAGATTTCTCGTGAGCTGTGGCCCAAAGCTTCCGCTGCAGCAGTTAGAACATGAGTGGTATTTCTGTCGCTGATTTTTGCACAATCCAGTGCTGAAGACAGCTCTGGTGTAATGATGTTGGCCGGTCGATACGACTTTGGCTTCTTTGTAACCGACAGCCTTCGGGAAGTAGGACATGCATATCTGAGTCGTCGCTATTTTCGGCAGCCTCGTATAAACTGTCACTATCATCATCATCATTGTTGATTGAGGCATTTGCTGAAAGCGTATCCATTTCCTTTCTCTTCCTGGTCTCCTCTTTCTTTTCTTTTTTCTTCTTTCCTTGTCAATTTCATATCCACCCCTACCATCGTTCCTCGTCTGCCTTTCTCCCTCTGCGCCAGTAAAAATTAGCGATCTTCTGGTATTTTAATAAGTTGAAGAGCTTCTGGATGAGCCACATCGAAAAGATCGTCAAGAGCGTCCACAAACACATTTTCCTTGGTTTTTTGCTTTTCAGTTCTTCGTGTACAATTTTTCTTCAGTTTTTGGCTCTCGTGATGTAAATCTTTCACTTTTTCAATAACGTGATAATCCTGCTTTGTGGGTATTCGAGCTTTTTCCCAAAACGGGAGAATGCCAGTGGTTGTTAAGAGTGCGCTTTTCTGAATTGTTAATTTTTCTTCGGAATGCAACTGAAGAAATCTTACAAGTACTTGCCGCTTGGAAGGAAGTTTACATCCTGTTATAGACTATACTGTACTTCCAATCAACCACAAACCACGTCCTTTATTCTCAGACATTTTATAACTCAACACACAACAGCATAATATATAACACAATGACTTACTGAAATGAATCGGTGAAATTATAATACGAGAATAAACAATTAAACATGCACTGCACAGGAAAGCTATAGCGAATACATCGAGATGTTAACTGCGATCTGAACAATGTAACAATGTCACACCAAAAACCCGACTGTAATGCCGCCAGTATTAGCAGGTCCCTTCAATGTGGATAATACAAAGTCATGTGAGCGGCATGCTTTACCACTGAAAGTAAAAATATTGCGCAGCATTGTTGCTGCGTGGAAAAAAAAGGGTGACTGTTGATTGCTATATATTTTGATTCTGACATAGTCTTGTGTAAACATTTAAGCAATGCCTAGCACATTAGCATTTATTTCACTTGACTTTTATTGCAGAACTAATTAATGTGCCAATTGCAAATATAATTCAAAGAACTCAAGAGCATGATTTTTGCTTTTATAATACATTTTGGACTGTTGGTAATATTTGCTAGGTAACAGGTTTCGATCTGTTTCGTACGCATTTCCGTCGATTCTCTCCAAAATTTATTTCTAAAAAATAATCTCATCTAAGAGAGAGCGTCCCTCAGCGAGTTCTCCTTGGAAAGAACAGAAATATAGTGACCAGGGACTTAATAGAATTACTTTGCCAGAGTGTATTCATGATACCTAAAGTGTATTTCACATTGTATCCCGTTTTCAAATGTCAAATAATTGTAATAAATGCGAGGTTTAAGAAAAAAATCTAAGGTAAAATGAGAAAGTCAAATGACGTCACAAGCGCCGAATGTAATATACTCGTCACGCACCCTATATATGATACCTCTAAACATATAATCACCAAACTTTACAATACGTCGTGAATACATCCGGAGGTCATATACTGTAAGTATAAAAACTGTACCACAAAGAGAAAAAGTTGGGCTGATCCAGGGACACGCTGAGTTTCGCATGTAATGCTTAAGTAACGTAAACGTAGCTATAAGTTTGAGCGCGTTGAGTGACCTTTAAATTTTGAAATACTTCCATGAAATTTAGCACGCATGCTTAAGGAACCAAAAGAAATAAATTTAGGGGGTGAAACTCTGTTAAAATAAATTTCGAAATTTACCCATATAACTGGTTGCCACCCTAATATATATATATATATAATTATATATATAAATCTTATACGAATCTCAACATGTGTTTTAAAATTTGTCAAAATAAACAAACATATAACTTTACAGTACAAATTTGGCGCAGACCGGTGGCAATACAATGGAGCGTATAAAATGAAGACTAGAATCTGAAGAGAAATTACTTCCTAAAATTCTTTGTTGAAGCTCAAAAAGCTCAATACTGTACCAATTTAGACACATCATATCTTAGCAACTAATTAGTAAACAAGTTAATGACAGACAACGAGCTTCATATTCAATCAATTCTCTTGTAGCCAAACCATCTGAAAAAATCGGATACATAATCATCTCGTTCCTCCGAAAAATAAAACGTTGTCTATAACTGACTTGAAAGTTCTTCCAATCCTTCGTCGTCCTCTTTTTCTTTAAATACTAATAATAATAATCATATAGCTAAACACCTGTAAGTGCGTAATAACAAAAGCTAATGGTCTTTGTTGATTTGATTGAATTTTATTGATGGCCTTTAGACATCTAAGGATCAGGCCGCGATGGGGGAAGGGAAAATATTGGGTTTAAGATCACGAAACACCTTTGCTACTCAGTATTACCTTGAATTACTCTTACCAAAAAAAAAAACGTACTACTAACCCAACATTGATTTAGAATTCACCGAACCACCGTAGTTCAGTGGTAGTAAACTTTATTTTATATGGGCCATTCAGTAATTTTGACTCTGGTCCGTCTAGATTATTCGTCATGTTCTAGTTAAAATCCACAATCACAATGCCCTAGCCAGGATTCGAACCCGGGCGAGTCGCTGGGTTAGCGCACTAACCTACGCGTCTACCAGGTCAGAAAGTTCAAAACCTTAGGCACATCAGAATCTTAGCAACTAATTAGCAAACAAGTCATTTCATTTTCATGATAGATATTTAGGTGTAGTTTGTGATGTTTAAAGATTACTCTCATGCCGTTTCTGTAGAGCGTTTAGAAATTCTGACAACTTTGAAGAAAAAATAAAAATTCCAAGATACCGGATTATTTTACTCTCCCGTAACAAAGTACGAACTTGTTAACTTAGAGTAATTACGCCGACTGGTAGTCGTGCGGTTTGGGGCGCTAAGTCAGCGACTCGAAAGTTCCGGGTTCGAATCCCGGCTTGCACATGGATGTTTGTGGAGTATAAAGATTTAACAGCTGATGGACTCGGGACGGGCCGAAGTCATTAGCTACTAAATGGCTCAAAAATACAATTTTTTTTTTCACGGTAATCATTTGTGGGTACTTTATTGTAAAAATAACTTAAGCATGTTGGGGCTGTTTCTTTCACTGTAACAACAATTGAAGTTCGGTTGTTTTTTAAAATGTCACATTTTTCTCAAATACACTTTTAAATAACATTAGTTTTCACTACAGTTTAAGCCACTATTTGTCACCTTTTCATCTGGGGAACCCCTGAAACATTTAACAAAACTTTGGTGAAGCCCGGCTTCCAGGAAAATAATATTTTATCTAGTCTAAAGCAAAATGTAAAGTATTGCGCAGTAAATGAACCAAACAGTTCATATGTTTAGAATACTATTTACTGATTTTCGCGTAAACCCTACCATTGTGTCTAGGAACGCTTGGGTGTGAAAAATAACTTTTACATCTCCTAGCATGTGTGATTTCGAATATTAATCTAACTCTTCAAGCGAAGGGCAGAAGCGTGCGATGTTCGAATGAAATAATTTCAGCAATAAATGAGGTTTTTTCTATAGATATTTTTCACATTCCTTCCTAGCGTCTTATCTACATTCCGATTTTCTTTGCAAGATTTTAACAAAACTTATGTAACGCCGTTTAAGACGTACTCCTTGTCCGAGAAATGCTGTCTCAATCTATGTTGCATTGTGTACGAAAAAAAGTAGGGAAAGAGTTGAAAATGTTTCGTTAAATGGCAGACAATATTAAATAAAAATGTTTAAGAAGGAAAATGTTAAACATTTATGAGAAATAGATTACTTAATAATAATAATTATGGTAGTTTACCAACCCTTAATATCAGACTCAAGACAATCCATCACAGTATCGCAAGGAACTACAGTAGAAGCTCCATTAAACGCAACTCTCGAGGTTATGCTTTACCCCACGGTAAATCTAAAAATCACCTATAATGCGACTGAACCCAGGGCGAGAGACTGGAAAAAAATAGCACAAGATAATTTTAAGAACGGCACTGTACTTAAAATACATAAACAACTTAACTATTTACAGTAGACATATTAGGCTTACTTCAGTGAAATGCACAAATGCTGTACTCTACTGTATGGACTTACATGTTTCCGGATCACTGATAGGAGGGTTTATTTATTGTCTGAAAAAAAAACAGTAAGCCTTGTTTGAACCTTAAACTGCCATAACGTGAATTAGCGAACATTACCATGGGTTATATAGGATGTGTTTACTGTAGTTTTCTAGTAGGACAAGAGAGACACCTACTGTTCTGCAGAGAAGTGAGCCGTGATAACATAGAAGTAAACAACGAGGCTTTAAAGAGTGATTGGTGCGAATCACTGTATAAGGTCTGCTTGACACGAAAATATTTATACTACTATAAATCATAGTGCTGGCAAAAATGCTCACATGTAAAAGCAAAAGTAGGAAAATGGCATATTCCATTACGATTTATATATATATATATACTAAGAAAAATACTACGATTAATCGTAGTGTAAATGCTTTCCTGTCAGGTAGGCTTTACAAGACGTTAACTCACGGAAGTGATCGTAATATTTCCTTCACAATAACGGCTATTTCGTACATCACTAGCACGAGCCGATACCAGTCAGTGCGCGAATTAAAATTTTAGCTAGAGGTATAAAACATAACGCAAGGATTTCAAGAGAGAGGGGAGAAGAGACATGCAATCCCATTTTCCAATAGGGCTTGCTAAATCAAACCAATCACACTAAATGTTTTTGAATTTTGTTTGTGGCCTTTAAGCATCTAAGGCTCAGGCTGGGATAGGGAAGAGGAAAGGAGTCGGCCAAGGCTTATGTTGAAGGTGCTATCCCGACATTTAAACCATACCAAATAATTCACATTAAGCTACTTCACAAACATCACAAAAGAATATTTGGCTTCGAAATAGTTTTTTTTATAGCTGCTAGTAAAAGTTCATATACCCTTGTTACTTCCATTAAGAGTTTCAACTTCTGACAAATAAAAATGTTCCGATTTTCTATCTAATATTGATCAAAACAACTTCTAGGGGGAAGAAATTTATCCCTGGCAGGGATGAAAAATAAATTTGTCAGGGTGAGAAACTTATTGTCAGAAGGGTAAATCGCTGGTATCGCCTACCCTCCCCCTGCTTATTCGCACACAGATACCAGTTAAAGATTGCAATGCAGAATCTTTCTATGCATTTCGTTAATACATTTTTTTAAAACTAGCATTTTATTGATATTTTTCCGGGAGACATACTGTGTACCGTTATCAATCAGAATCCACAGTGAATCGGACAGCCTGGAACCGGACTTCCATTGTACTCCAGGGGAAATTACAAGCTTATTTCTTTAAACAGCTTTTTATTATTATTAGTATTTTCTATTGATGCACTTCCGGTAATGCTACCGTCGCTATGCTCTGCCAGTTCCTCTTCCTGTTACAGGTTTTTTTCATGCTCGTCAAAGACCGAAAACGTCGAAATATTGCAACGATTTTCCATTTCTGACCCTAAGTGTTTATCTGAATTTTACTGTATGGAGTAATACCTGTGTTGGAGTAACATTAACTCCTTTTTAATCTATACTTTTACCTTAAATTGCCCTTCCGACATTTCTGTTTTCTAGTTATCAGTATTGTGCTCAGATATATTTTTAGCGCTTACTTTTTTACTTTATTTACCACAAAATTGCACTCATGCTAATCTTACTTTTAACATGAAGAAAATCGAGTACATAAATGTTTACGAATTTAATTTATGGACTTGTTTTATATGGCAGTTGAAGATTATGCTCCATGCAAAGTCTGAAGGAAAAGAAGAAATTTATGTACTACGTTATTTTAATAAAAAATATACTTACAAATTTTCTTGGAAAGTTGGCACTTTCTTTTAACGTTTCCTCCAAGGTATTGAATTCCTGAAGAATCTTTACAGGTAGCATGCTTCAAATCTCCATTTCAACACTTCTATGCTCTTGGTCATTCTCTAATTTGGAGATATTCTCCTCACCCCTTAAGTGTAACCTAGATTCTGAATAAGTTTCTGAAATAATTGAAATCAAATTCATAGGAAATTTGCCTCTTATAAGAGGAAGACAGATCTGAATATGAAAGACAGAACACAAATAAAACGAAAATGTAGGAAGCTTTCACCGAAAGGCATTGTCACGCGTAAGGTTAAAACGAACGATAGAATGAGATGAGTAAGGGACTAGCTAACCTGGTATACTGAAATACAGTACCTAGTACATTATTTACAATTGAGCTACACTTACCCAAATGATAACATGTATGGAAGGTATCAGCCTATTCACAACATTGTCAGAACCTACTGCTAAGAACAACAAAATAAAAAAAAAGAGAACGAAGGAAGGGAATCTGGCTTAGCGCAGTTCTAATTCTTGTACCAGAAGATTCTAGGTTTTTTTTTTTTTTTTTTTTTTTTTCAAGAATAATCTTCTACAGTAAAGAGCTTTATTGTAGCTATTCGACTTCGTGTATTTACTTCGAAAAGACAACTGATCTCTGGTTGTTACAATGTCAGAAATGTTTAGAAAACAAGAAGTTCAAAATTTGGATAGGGTTAAGAAATATGTAAGAGGGAAATGTTATCCCTATAAGATGTAGGGAACAAACGTTTTCAACCATTTCTGTTCAACTTTGGAGGGGGGGGGGGGGAGATCCAGCTGGAATTTTTACAAAACAGGTTTTTGTGTTTTCTTTAATAACTCCAATTCTGTCAAAGATAGTTAAACAAAACAAAATCTATTCTATACCGCATGCTTCATGTTTTAATTTGTTATATATTCCACTGGTTTCGTTGTAAGAATATTGATCGGAAAGCGAATATTCTGGATAATTGGTCAACACTTAACATACAGCTCTAAAGATTGAAAATAAAATATTATATTTTTGTATATATATATTCTTTTCTTTGCTTCAAATTACGGTAGTTACGTTAGGTGAGCTGGGATTAAGTTACATTATATCAATTAAGAAACGGTAAAAGTACAATTGCCTTGCAATGATTGTAACGGAATAGCCTCATAAATAAGTTCATAACAGGACCTCTAAATCTAAATAGGTCCAGAGTCTTCAAACTGCGTTATACATACTATACTATAGTCGTCGTCCCGTAATATTTATTTTCTATTAATGTTACCGGTAAATTCTGGCCGGCTCTCTTCTGTTAATATATTCTACGAGGCATCATTGTTTGAACCAAACACACTCTGCTGGGGGGGTGCTCCCCAAAATTCTCGAGAACATCTCCCGACTTTACATTTTTTATGGTAAAAAATCGATAAATACTGTACAAAACTCCACTTACACTCTCCCAATTTTTACTTTACACCCCTCTAACACAATCCTGGCGGAATCCCTGAGAGGCATGTTTGTGTGTGTGCTTGTGAGGGCGAGTAGATAGAATACAAAATCACTGGTGTTAAAATGCAAGCCTAAATTTCTTTCAAGCAATCCTCAATGATTTGTGTGTGTGTGTGTGTACATATTAAAATACCATAATAAATTGCTATACAAAGTATCTTCTCCCCACCCCCAAGTTTCACTATAGTTCCCCGACCAGAAATTCCTGGGAAGATTCATGCTATTACTAACTGGCATTTACAGAACTTAAACATTTTCTTCATTCAGCTTTTCTTTCCAGATTATTCACCCTAGGTTAGCAGATATAACGTCGGCTAAGGTCACGTGAACTTGGTAACAGAACGTGATTACCTTCATTTGTTTAAAAATAAGATTTTTAATTGATAAGGCAGCTTTTGTTTAAGAGCCGAGCTGCAAGATACTACCCCGGATCGTTTAATACAATGATGGTTAGCTTAGGTTCAATTAGATTACCTTAGCTGGTTAGTTTAAGCCATCTTTAATAATGAATACCAGATCCTAAATAATACTGAACATGATGACTTTCCTCACTGGGAAAAATCCAAAGAGCATCCAAGAGGCGGGCTAGCCCTAAAACTGAACATTGTTAGGGTTAAATTCAGTTGGTGACCAGCACAAACGGACAAAACTAACCAAACCTTAACGGATAAAGTTTATAACCCGCACCTTCCGCCAACTATCGAACCATATGTACGCTATGTACCAATTCTTTACGTCCAAATAATTATTACAGACAATTCTATAAATACGTAGTGAAAGCCAGAAATCCGAAAGTGTTACGGGAAGCTGTTACTTTAAAATATTAAACTTTATTCTTATATAAGCCAGTCTAGTAACTTTCGACTTCGGCCCGTCACGATTCATCTTTAGCTCTTAAAATTCTGACCCATGCCAGTAGATGTGGGGCATTTGACCCTCACTACCCTAAAAATGCACTTTTCTTCAGGCCTTGCTGATAGACAGGAGTCAATTTTCCAGGACTGTACGATACATGGTGTCATGAGTTTTGGAACCAAATGTGGTTACTTTTTTGGAACTAGATTTGGGTACTTTTTTGTTCTCTATTACGACCCTTATTTTTTGTTGTTAACCCCCCTTTTCAACCCCCTATTTTTCAACGGCACCACCCCAAATGAACATAGCAGAACTTACACTATGCTACGCCCTCCAACACTATGAAAGGCTATAACCCCCTATTTAACATAGCAGAGATTTAATCACACATCCTGCACAAGGCTATGATTTATTCTCTACGGTCCATCCCCTATTTTATAAAAGGCTACGGAACCTTTTTCCAACCCCCTATTTAACATAGTAGAACTTAGACCAGTGCATAATTTCGTGAAATGGGGGGTACGAAGCTTATTTTGCAACACTTATTTAACATAGCCGAAATTATAACAGAAATTTGAAGTCAAATTCTATACCACACTCTATAACCTAGACAAAGGTCAAATATATCTCCTAAAACGGCTAGACATATAGAAAATTTGCTTTATTAAATTTAATTCACATTATGAAAGAGTATAGGGCTATTTTACAACCTAAACCCCTAAATACGCTTCGGGGTTGTTGTGAATTTAATTAGAATTTAATCTATTATATACAAGACTATGAGCTATATTGTAGAACCCTGAAGACCTACAGAACATGCTGGTCAGTCTGCTGGTTATAGCAGACTATCTTTCAAAGTAGCCTTAGCGTATTTGCTAGAGACTACAACGAGCCATGGTTCCTGATTGCCAATTTTTTGTCGGATTATTACCAACTCTGGATTTTGGTAGATTATGATGAAAAAAAAAGCTACAATCTATCCCCTATTTAACATAGCAGAGATTGCATAAAAGGCTACGAGGCGATAGTCCAACCCCTATTTAACATAGCAGCAATATGTGCTAGTTACGCTATTTAACCACGCATAAACCTTTTCCACCCCTATTATAGCAGAAATTACCTAACCCCTACATTTTATAAAAGACTACGACCCCTATTTTAACATAGAAGTGATTACATAGGCAACGCGTTTACAAGCACAGCACAGAGGCATCCCTTATTTATAAAAGACTATGGGCACTTTTTTCCAACCCCTATTTAACATAGCAGAGATTAAAACAGAAAGTTGAAGTTAGTTTCTATACCACACTCTATAACCTAGGCAAAGGTAAAAAATACTGAAAATTTGCTTTCACATTCGGTATCGGGGGCATTAAATACAATTTACGAAAAAGGTGGTCACCTCTGGGTCAAATACTTAACCGTGTATATCTCGTAAACGGCTAGATATATTCAAATTCTGCTTTCAGATTCCTCATGGGGGCATTAAGTACGATTTACGAAAAAAGTGGTCACCTCGAGGTCAACGGGCAAATATTGAACCGTGTATATCTCGTAAACGGCTAGACATCTTGAAATACTGTTTTGACATTCGGCATGGTGGCAATAAGTACAATTTGTAAAAAACGTGGTGACATCGAGGTCAAAGGTTAAATATTGAACCGTGTATATCTCGTAAACGGCTAGACATATTAAAATTCTGTTTTGACATTCGGCATGGTGGAATTAAGTACAATTTGTGAAAAAGTAGTGACCTCGAGGTCAAAGGTCAAATATTGAACCGTTTATATCTCGTAAACGGCTAGACATCAGTAAATAACGGCAATACGTAAAATTTGTAAAAAAGTTGTCAACTCAATGTCAAAGGTTAAATTTAATGTCAGTTTGCTAACTTCTCCCCCATGATCCTTGAAGTATAAAACATATAACGCAATTTATTTTAGTCACAGGAATGTTAAATATAAAAGCAGCATGTTTCTAGCTGTTGACGTTGACGAAATATAATAGTTCAATTTTTTTCGAATTTTGCTCTTTGGTGCCAGAACTATAAAAAACTCAAATTATATTTTTGTTCACGTTAATGCAGAATAAGAAAACAATCGTTTCAACTTCCATAATATAGCGTTCTAATTTTGTTAAATTTTAACATTTTTTAGACGCGGAAATAAGAAACTCGCGAATTATATGTTATTTCGGTCGGTGAGTTAGAATGTACATATGCTTCGCTCTTCCACCTACTCTTTCCAAAATATAGCAGTTTTGAATTTTGTTGAATTTTAATATTTTAGGCGCAAAATTGAGAAACTTGCAGATTATATATTATTCGAAGTCGGTAATACCAAATGTGAAATTTCTTTCTCTCTACCTATTGTCTTTTTCAAGATATGGTGGTTTTGAATTAGTCGGATTTTAGACACAGAATTGAGAAAATTGCAAGTTATGTTATTTGAAAATTGGTAATGCAGAATGTAAAATTTGCTTCTCTTTACGAACGAAACTCTTTTTGCCCCAGAATTGAGAAACTCGCAGTATTCGAGCTTGGTAATGTAGTGAAACGTGCTTCCCAGAACTATAAAACTGCAAAATGCGTGTTTATTTAGGATTAAAATATAAAGGTTTGAAACAAAAAAATATATTTGCTAATGCATGTCGTCTGTGCATTGTATTCGCTAAATATTAGGGGAGTGAAATATGTATACACTCGAGTTCTACAATATGTGAAATTTAAAACCGAGATCGTATTTACTGCTGTATGTCCTCGACAATTAGAGAATGAAATGTATACAAAGCGCAATTCTACAGTATACGAAATTTTAAAACCGAAATAACACTGGCTTCCACTGGAATTGAATGCATTTATTATTTTGTAGCAATACAGCCCAATGTAAAATTCCCCGCTATGGCCTCAAATTGTATATTTTTTCTTTTGTTTGCTGGGAGTATACGAGTTGGTCGAATATTGCTTACTCCCCTGTGCACACTACCACCTATTTATTTTTTACTATTTTGGTCTTAAAATTGAGAAACTTGCATTTTTTTACGCTAATACAAAACTCCTTTTTGCTTCCACAATATAGTTTGTTCTGACCTGCAAAGCAGAGATTACACATGTTTAGCGCCAGGGAATAGCCAAATGCACAACTAGCAAAATTATTTGACCCTATAGTGTTTTGTACAGAATATAGATTTTTTTTACAGTCAACAAAATAATGGTATGTGAGACGTTTTTTAGCTGCATAGGGTAAGAATTCACCCTAATATTAGATGTTTGTTGCTTTGAATGGCTAAACGTGTGTGGGGATGTTTTGAGAACTTGCCCCCGCAAAGACCGCTTCGAAGGGTTATAGCATGTAATTCAGGTTGCAAAATACTCTTTTCAACTGTAATGTGTCGTAGAAAAGAATTTACAGGGTAAAAAAATGTGAATAGGTCACATTATAAGTAGAAAGGTTGTGTTTTGTTATTGGGAAGGGGGAAAGTGCTATAGTTTAAGTAAAAAGCTTGTATTTGGGGGAAACAGATATTAGAAAATAAGTTTTGAGGTGTTATTAAAATTCGAAAAATGCCATATTGGAGAGAGCTTGCTTAAATTTTCTTAAGAATAAACTTGCACAAGTGTATATTAAATGTGGGAATTGATTAAAAATGTTTGTATTTCACGTTTTGCGACCACATAAAGTACTTGTAGCATTATTTCAAGGAGAAAAGGACGAAGAACATTGCATAATTTTCTGTGCTTGGTTTTACTTGCCCTACCACCCATTTTTAAATTTTGCCGTTTTGGTTTTAAAATTAAGAAACACGCAATTTTTTTACGCTAATACAAAACTTCTTTCACATCTATAATATGGCAAATTTGGGGGGGGGGCTTCTATTTGTAGTTATACTTGTCTAGTGCCTAAAATTAAATACGTCTATTATTTGACCGCTGTAGTGTTTTGTACAAAATAAGGGCGTGTGAAATATTTTCCAGTTGCTTTGGTAAAATACTGTTTTGAGTAAAATTCGCCCTAGTACTCAGTGTTTGTTGCTTTTAGTGGCTAAACGTGTGTAAGACATTTCTCAGCCCCTGTTTTTTTAGAATTTGCCATTAATCTACCACTTTAAAGGGACATTTTGCCATATTGGAGAGAGCATGCTTAGGTTTTCTTGGGAAAGAACTTGCATAATGGGAATTAATTTAAAATGTTTGTATGTTACGCTTTGTGTTAACATGGAGTACATGTACCATGTATTTTAAGGAGAAAAGAACAAATTTACATAATCTCGACTACTTCAAAATACCTTCGGCATAATTTAGCCTTTTTGAAATGTAATTTGATACAAAGACAAGCACTGAATAAAGCGAAAGCTAGAAAGAACTGAAGGCAACTTAGAAAAAGCGAACTGCTAAAAATGTGGTCTGTAGGAACGCCTGAACTGTTTTTCACCCCCATAATTTTATTTATACAGCATGTTTTTCTTTCTATTTATAACTAAAATACTTTTAAACTGGCTGCAACTTACTTTTATATTCACATTCTTATGGTCTTTCTGCAATTGTTTGTAGGCTAATGATATTACCGCGTTTTTATAGGCATACTTACGAAACTTGGTCACTGTTTAAGGAGTAAAGTCATTAGAGAGTTAGTCGTGACATGTTAGGCTCCATAAAAAGCCTGCCTCCTCCTCTCACAAGACCATAGACACTGTCACACTAGGTAATAATTGGTTGACAAAGCCAATAAATTACAGAGAGAACTAAATTGTGACTTAGGCGGCTACAAATAAACAATGGAACAACAGCTATTTGCAAAAATGTGGTTCTCAAATTTAATAAGTGCTTTTTACAATATTCCCTTTGACTTTGTGTGTAGACTTAAGCAAGAAAATTA